>JAGWEN010000319.1:0-69774 GCA_018703685.1 Orius laevigatus | reverse complement strand
AAAAAACACAGAATCGTATAAAATTAAGGGGAAACTTTTGATCCTTTATTTAGACATAAAAAAAAAAAAAAAAAAAAAAACCGAGGGAAATAAACCGAGTGTAATTTAAAAAAAGTATATTACATTACAAAATACTTGAACTCGTTTTATTTTAAGTGGGATTTCGCTCATAAATTATTTGAACGAGCCTTTAGAAGCTGATTTTGATAAATAGCATTTATTAGAGTAATCCTATTAAGAGACAAGCCTATCCGTACAAAAACCCTCCGTGTAAAAAACACCCCGCCTCGCAAAACTCCTTCTTCTTCAGCCGGAAAAAGATATGATATCAACTTTCCCGCCCGCCGATGTGCGAGAGGTCGGTATGATTTAGAGAAAGAGGAGAGATGAAGCGCCCTTGCTCCAATTTTCAAAGCTCCCCTAGGCGGCATCGCGAAATACTTGTTTACAGGGTGCATTAGATGGGTAGCTATGCAAATACCTTGATCAGTGATTACTGGTTAGGATTGTGGAACTATTGAATGAAAATACATCATTGGAAGAGGAAAACAGTAAGTTGAATTTTTCACGACTGGTTTTGAAGGTTTCATATGCTGAACAACTAACTTTTTGTACATTTGTAACTTTTGCACTTTTTGTACTAACTTTTCAAGTGCAATTTCTGTTAAGACGTTAACGTTAGTTCTGGGTAACTTAAGTTAGGAGACGGATGGCAAATGCTCAGGAGCATCTCCTTGCTCAGTAATCACTATTCAGGTGTTATCGTATTTAAAAAGTAATAGTGGAGGAAACCTGCATAAACCATGATAATTGAATTTAAGAATTATGTTATCGATCAATCTGAAAGACTTACTACAGATTATTTGCAGAGGTAACTGATTTCCCTGATAAAAATTATTTCGCGATGCCGCCAAGGGGAGCTTTGAAAATGGGAGCAAGGGCGCTTCATCTCTCCTCTTTCTCTAAATCATACCGACCTCTCGCACATCGGCGGGCGGGAAAGTTGATATCATATCTTTTTCCGGCTGAAGAAGAAGGAGTTTTGCGAGGCGGGGTGTTTTTTACACGGAGGGTTTTTGTACGGATATCACATCTTTTTGTAGTTGAAATTGTAGTTGACTTGGAACGTCCATAAGCAAGAATAGTAACATGTTGTGCTATAATTAAGCTAACTTGAGTAGCATTTAGCAAGACAGAACTGTACGTTCTCACCTACATTTTTGTTAAATTATCGGTAGGTATAGCAGCAACGCTGCAATAAAAATGTTAAATTGATTGATTTTTTTAAAAAATGTTAATTTTTTCGAAATTAAAAACTTGGGCTTAATTTTATGTTTTTGCGGTGATGAACCATTATAATTATGGCAATAATCTCAAATTTTAATTCGATTTCAATTTGAACTTTCAAGTTGATTGATTACGTCACCATATCAATGGGCAACCTAAAAGCCTAAGTGGCTGCAAGCAACCTGAAATTGATTTTTTTGGATTCAGCTATGCGTTAAATCTTTCAGCGGGTTAAATCTTTGTTTAAATTTGGGTGGTCTGGGTGTTTTTGGTGATTTGGGTGTTTTTGGTGATTTGGGTGTTTTTGGTCATTTGGGTGGTTTGGGTGTTTTTGGTCATTTGGGTGGTTTGGGTGTTTTTGGTGATTTGGGTGGTTTGGTGTTTTTGGTGATTTGGGTGTTTTTGGTAATTTGGGTGGTTTGGGTGTTTTTTGTGATTTGGGTGTTTTTGGTCATTTGGGTGGTTTGGGTGTTTTTGGTGATTTGGGTGGTTTGGGTGTTTTTGGTGATTTGGGTGTTTCTGGTAATTTGGGTGGTTTGGGTGGTTTGGTGTTTTTGGTGATTTGGGTGTTTTTGGTGATTTGGGTGTTTTTGGTAATTTGGGTGGTTTGGGTGTTTTTGGTAATTTGGGTGGTTTGGGTGTTTTTGGTGATTTGGGTGGTTTGGGTGTTTTTGGTGATTTGGGTGGTTTGGGTGTTTTTGGTGGTTTGGGTGGTTTGGGTGTTTTTGGTGATTTGGGTGGTTTGGGTGTTTTTGGTGATTTGGGTGGTTTGGGTGTTTTTGGTGATTTGGGTGGTTTGGGTGTTTTTGGTGGTTTGGGTGTTTTTGGTGATTTGGGGGTTTTTGGTAATTTGGTTGGTTTGGGTGTTTTTGGTGATTTGGGTGGTTTGGGTGTTTTTGGTGATTTGGGTGGTTTGGGTGTTTTTGGTGATTTGGGTGTTTTTGGTAATTTGGGTGGTTTGGGTGTTTTTGGTAATTTGGGTGGTTTGGGTGTTTTTGGTAATTTGGGTGGTTTGGGTGTTTTTGGTAATTTGGGTGGTTTGGGTGTTTTTGGTGATTTGGGTGTTTTTGGTGATTTGGGTGGTTTGGGTGGTTTGGGTGTTTTTGGTGGTTTGGGTGCTTTTGGTGATTTGGGTGGTTTTGGTGATTTGGGGGTTTTTTGTAATTTGGGTGATTTGGGTGTTTTTGGTAATTTGGGTGGTTTGGGTGTTTTTGGTGATTTGGGTGGTTTTGGTGATTTGGGGGTTTTCGGTAATTTGGGTGGTTTGGGTGTTTTTGGTGATTTTGGTGGTTTAGGTGTTTTTCGAGTGCCCTAGGAAAGTGAATTTTTTTATTGGTTTGGCGTTTTTCAAGGTCGATGTTTGAGTGCGCAGTAAAAGTTGCGCAGTAGCCCTAAAATTTCAGTTTTTTGGTCATAACTTTTTTTTGCGACCAGCTATCGGGTTAAATCTTTCAAAAGGCACTGGCTAAAATTGAAACGAAGGTCCCTGTAAAATTTCAAGTCGATCGGTGCAGAAGTAGAGGCTGTAGCCCTGGCTAACTGAATAAGGAGGAGAAGAAGGAGAAGAAGAACATGGTAAAGGCCGAAAACCGGGTATTCAGAGTTCTATATCTCAGCTCCCTGTGAACCGATCGACTTGAAATTTTCAGGGCTTCCTATTATCGTATTAGAGAAGGTCTCTATAAAATTTCAAGTAAACCGTTCCTCAGGAAGCCGAGATCCAGATACCCGAAAATCGCATCTCGTCACGTCCAGTAAACATACACTTGGTACCGTTTGAACTTTCGGACGGATTTTGCTTGGCGGGGCGGAACGCTACCGCGTTCCTAGATTATCGGTTTAATAAGTATTAAAAACCTTTTACTATACTGTCTATCGAATGCAATATTTTGAGGGGAAAAACTTATTGCTTTTTGTCCCATTTTGTAAGAGAAAACGATGGTTTTTTTAGCAGGATCCTCGTGAGAAAAGTCAAATATACCTGTGATGCCTTTCTCTGTAGCCATTGTAGTCTCAGAATGGTCAAAATCTTCCTAGAAAGAGCGTTTCTCGTCTAAAAATGGAGAAAATCCTTCTAGAAAGTACTTTTATCGTCTAAAAAAGATCACAATATAGCTTTTAACTGTTTCTATCTTCTAATAAAAAGGTCATAATCCATTAAATGGCTTCTATAATTTAAAAATGGATGAAATTAACTTTTTAAGTGCCCCTATCGTCTAAAAAAGGTCACAATACATCTTTAAAGGGCTTCTATCATCTAAAAATGGATGAAATTCACTTTCTTAGTGCCCCTATCGTCTAAAAAAGGTCACAATACATCTTTAAAGGGCTTCTATCATCTAAAAATGGATGAAATTCAATTTCTAAGTGTCCCTATCGTCTAAAAAAAGGTCACAATTTACCTTAAAAGTGCTTCTATCGTCTAAAAAAAGGTCACAATTCACCTTTAAATGGCTTCTATCGTCTAAAAATGGACGAAATTCACTTTTTAAGTGTCCCTATCGTCAAAAAAGGTCACAATTCACCTATAAAGTGCTTCTATCGTCTAAAAAAGGAGAAAATTCACTTTTTACGTGCCTCTATCGTTTAAAAAAGGTCACAATTTACCTTTAAAGT
This sequence comes from Orius laevigatus, assembly GCA_018703685.1. Lineage (NCBI taxonomy): Eukaryota > Metazoa > Arthropoda > Insecta > Hemiptera > Anthocoridae > Orius > Orius laevigatus. The sequence goes on along the minus strand of JAGWEN010000319.1, from coordinate 65,871 downwards.
GCTTCTATCGTCTAAAAAAGGACAAAATTCATTTTTTACTTGCCTCTGTCGTTTAAAAATGGTCTAATCCACCAATAGACAGCCGAAATAGTAAATATATTCTTTTCCTCACTATAACATATTTTTATCGCGTAAAGCAGTCAAATTTTTTTTTCAAGCTCATTTTTTTTTATACTTAAGTAGTCGTATTTCAGTTTGTCTAAAATATGGGTCATATTTTGGTTGAAATGAGGGTTTTCTCGTCAAAAAATTGTCATAAATCATAATCTATTTCAAAATTGTTAAAAATCTTTTGGGATTTGTTAATTAAGTAGAAAACGTGTGTTTCTGGTATTTTATTTGCCTCCTTTATGAGTTATATTATACGATAAATTTGAATGCTCTAAAGTTTTGGAAGATGAGTGCTTAATTTTCATTTAGGAGCAGTAACCAAGGGCTTTATCGGCTCCGTCCGGCTTCGGGAAGGGAAGAGAGTTTCGGGGGGTATAATTTATGCGAAACACTCGTAATCGAGGAACACAGTTTCGGTTTAGAGTTTTGACAGGTGTAACAATTAGACTGGAAATCCCTTAGCGACACAACCATCCAAACTACCCTTTAATCCGTGTCCAATTTCAGACCGTTTATCATCCTCGAATCATTTTCTTTCCAACTTCGTCAGATTCCCCTTTTTCTTCTCAAACCATTTTTCCAATTAAGGGAAAAGCGATTCGAACTAAGGGAAAACTCGAACTTGTCCTAGAAATCGCACCTGAACCCGGATCCATTTGCATGATTGCGACTCTAAGTTCGACTTAAAATTTACCAGATATTTTCCGAATTACTATCTTGATAATGGGGACTTTCATAGGCAATCATCTTGGATTATATGTAGTTTAGTACGCTATTAGCATTTATACTCCGAAGCCTACGATGAATACTAAATAGTATTGGATCAAACATGCATAATAGACCTACCTTTTGGACTAATATACACCCTCCACGTGCACACAATCGTCGAAAGGGTCAAAGTCTGTGGAGCTTAAAAGGGCCAAAGTCCACCCCATAGCTGGAATTTTATCAAAAATTCAGGGCTCTATAGATCTCTCCACCACCTCTCATCACTTCCCCTACTTTTAATAGAGAAATCTTATTGCTAGTCAATAAACTAAAAAGCGTTTTAGAGGCGTGGAAGAAAAAAAAGAAGTCGTAGCCAGGGAGAAGGCTTGGGGGTTGTAATTTACGGTAAACGTTAATCAGGTTGTCAGAATGAGCGGGATGACAGGTAAGAGGAAATTGCCGTTTTACTCTCAGCGTTTTCTGAAAAGGGTTTACGTTTCGGCCTCCAGGGTTAGCTGCCGAGGCGAAGGTTTGTTCGTGACAGGGGTTCGAAACGGCCCCTATCGACGAATACGCGGCTATAAAATCCATTGCATACACCCGACGAGTTATTAACCTCATTTTTAAACCAATAACTTTCCTAACATAAAAAGTCTTACAATAATTTAACATTCTACCCTTGCCTCACTCCCCTGGGATAAGGGAGGGCACTGCAGGAGAGCCGATGTAGATGGGATGAATTTTTAATATGTCTGGAGTATAGCCTAACGTAACTTCAAAATCACACTACCGATTTTAACCAAATTTTACCCAGATCTTCTCTAATACGATAAGAAGAATCCCTAAAAATTTCAAGTCGGTCGGTATACAGGTTGTCGAGATATCAAACTTCGAAAACCCAGTGTTTCACAACCCCAGTCTTTTCACAAAAAAAGAGCTTGAAAAGAAGAATTTGACTACTTTAGGCGATAACAATAGGTTATAGTGGAAATGGGAATATTTTCAGACGATAAAGATGTTTATGGTTAGATAGGACCATTTATAGACGACAGAGGCACTCAATAAGTGAATTTTGTCCTTTTTTAGACGATAGAAGCATTTTAAAGGTGAATTTTGTCCTTTTTTAGGCGATAGAAGCACTTTAAAGGTGGATTGTGACCTTTTTTAGACAATAAAGACACCTAAAAAGTTAATTTTGTCCTTTTTTAGGCGATAGAAGCACTTAAAAGGCGAATTGTGACCTTAAAGACACCTAAAAAGTCAATTTTGTCCTTTTTTAAACGATAAAAGCCCTCTTTTTAGACCATAGAGGCACTTGAAAAGTGAATTTTATCCTTTTTTAGACGATAGAAGTATTTTAAAGGTGAATTTTGTCCTTTTTTATGCGATAGAAGCACTTTAAAGGTGGATTGTGACCTTTTTTAGACAATAAAGACACCTAAAAAGTCAATTTTGTCCTTTTTTAGACGATAAAAGCCCTTTTTTTTTTAGACCATAGAGGCACTTGAAAAGTTAATTGTATCCTTTTTTAGACGATAGAAGCCCTTTAAAAATTGATGGCGACCATTTTTTTGACAACAGATTCTGTTAAAAATTGAATTTCGTACGATACGAAGCCCTTGGGGTGAAACTTCATCATGCTCTAGGAATCCATTTTTGTTTTCCATATTTGGTGATCGTAGCCCCCTTTTGAGAAAATTCGATTTTCCTCTATTTGTTGACAGATTTCTGTTTTCTATTGAGTCCGTTTAAAATCAACAGTAAACATAGTTCAATATTCAAATCATTCCTTTAAAGGAGATGAAAATTTGGGAAAGGGTTCCCTTTTGTTGGAAAATACGTTTTGTTATATTGTGAGAGACGTGATATAAACAGGGTACTAACTGGGTTTACTCCTCGTGGGGAGGGATAGGCGGGAGGGTTTAGTTGGTCTAACTCCATTAGAGTGTCGGGCGTGGGGTAGAATGCCTCCCCCAGCCAGCCGACTCGAATTCAACACCGGCTTCAATACCCTCCTTGATGAGATGTCTTATTTCGTTTAACAAGCCGAGATGTCGGACACGGCTCACACTTCGACAACTATGAAACCTTCCAGGGAGGGAGAAAAAAACTGCCAAGGGGAGAAAGTCCGAAAAAAGTTCTACTCTGTAAGACTTCTAAACTTATCAAAACTTTACTAATTTTTTTTTCCCTTCTTTTTCTGCTGAGACCGCTGTCACCAAGGGACGTGCCTCAAAATTTGCATACCTTCTTCTTTTACTTTACTCAAAGAATATGTAATGAGAATTTATAGTCATTTATAAATTCAAAATGGTAGGTATCCCCAGATAGGAACCTCAAAGCATAGTGGGGGCATAATCGTTCTCCTAGTTATGATTACGATTATAATCGTAACCTTATTTTTTTTACGATTTTCAATTATAATCGTATTTTTTTTTACAATTTTCTTAAAAAATTGTAAAAAAATACAATTACGGTAAAAAAATTGTAAAATTTGGACAAATTTTGAATTTGTAGTAAGGGAGTGGAAGAATTCTTGAAGAAGTTTTTGTTTATGAGCTCCTGACTTTTCTTTTTCTCTGATTTTGAATTTGTATGTTAAAAGAATAAAATCTCCCCCCAGGGTTTTCTTCTGCCCAGGGCTGTAGAATGACAGGGGGAGGGGAGTGGTGGGAGTTAATTGAGCGTTTGATAAGCCATGATGTTCGCCTTAATTGGATCAGCGTCGGGAGCACGCCCTTTTTCTAAAGAGAAAGTTTGGAGTTCAATTAGCCTTCTCTGAGCCCGAAAAAATTCACAATTTTTTCTTTTTATTACATTTTTTAGAAGCAACGTCTGGGAACAGGGAGGATGATACGTGGAGGTGGTGGAAGGGTTAAGGAGGGTAGAGGAGATGATGGGAAGTGTCACAGTTGATGGAATATCTCCAGAGTATATACCCACTCGATGTCTGAAGTATTGTCGATGGTACGGTATATTATGAATAGTAGCCGAATAGTAGGCCTTTACTGTGCTGAAGAATGTTGCATATACCATTAACATTAAAAATAAAAGTGGTCCAAGATTAGAGCCCTGAGGTACCCCCGATCTGAAATGGGTCTACCCCAGTCCAATAGACATATTGCGATCTACCACTTAAGTACGATGACCATCTATCATTTTTTCCAATTTCTAACTAGATATAGGTGCATATTTTGTTTGTCAATTTTTTTCGAAATTACCATTTTCCTTATTCATCTTTTGGTCGAATTTACTATTTAGGGCATTCCACTTTTTGGTCAAATTCCCTGTTTTTAGTATTTTGATCATTATTCCAACCTGATTCATCATTTGTTTTCTTTCTGATGCTTTTCTTTGTAAAATCGCAATTTTTGTTTTGTTTGTTTTGAGGCTCTTTACGGTGTCACCTTGGTGAAGTGGGTTAGGAAAGGGTGGAAAAGCCGGGGATAAAAGAAAAGGCATGAGAAGGGCCTGTAAAGGGTTGGAGGCTGGCGTGGAGACTGGGGGGAGCCTTGTAAGCTTTGTCGGTCGTGAAATAAGAGGACGTATTGTCTAGTTAGGGTATGCCTTACAGTGTCACTTGGGACACGCACCGCAGTAATCTAGAACGAGTTACAGCCCGGACTAAAGTACACTTTTCCTCCTCCTATTTTTTCTTTTTCGCTAAATTTTCACATCTTCCTCCACTTAAGTGTCGTAATAAAGCTTTCAGGGTCAGAAAGAACGAACAAACTTAAAACTTTTATCATAAAAGGGATATTTGATGAGCGTCAAGGTTTTTTATTTTATGCCACAGTCCATTGGCCAGCATATTAAATCAACATAGCAAAACAATAATATTCTAATATTACGGTTGGTTAGTATGGCGATCATTCGTTGCTTCCCTCCACCTCCCCAACTTTCCTCCACCTTCCCAACCTTCTCCCAACTCCCTGAACGTTTACTCCATCGTCAACCTCTAGTTACCTGGCTAACCTCCTCCACGATACCCCTATTCATCCCCCCAACTTGTCCCCCAAACCTCCAAATACCCTCTCCCTATTTATTCACTCATTAACTTAGCCCACAAATGACCCTGAATATACCCGATGGTCCTTCCCACATTATTTTATCCCACAAATCACCCCATTACTGATAACCAGTAAAAATAATCATTATCAAAGTTAATGGAGGACCTAATATTGTAAGTACATAGAGTTCGCTTGGTTGTTTACCTTCAATAAAGTATCGGTAAACACCACATGCTATTTAAATGACTTAGCGAGCAAACAAAGGAGTCAAAGGATAACGAAATTTGGCTAATTAAACCCCCGAAACCCTCCGAGATGATGGTTGTTATACTGGTTCTGAAGTCTGTAAATGAACCTCGGTCATGATCACAGGAAATTCGGGAGATGTAACTTATCCGTTGTTGAATTAGAATGGGATGGTGAGGGGGGATGTGGATATTTCCGCAGCGATGCTGAACACGTAGCCTCGTCAGGGTTTAGGTGAGACGCTGCTGAAAGGAGGCTGGAGGGGTACGAACCACTAATGAACCGGCCTCATTCAATTATTCAAAGGGGAAGACGGGAATAGGAAAAGACGCTCCGAGCTGTTTGATTTACCCTTTCAATCACATGAATAACGAAATTTCTGCCCGATATCATATCCAGGAAAACGCTCATTCTTTAAATGGTTAATTTTTGAATCGAGAATGAAATAAACGGATTATGGAAAAGTTTTTGGTTAGGAGGGGAGCGATATTGGTTAACGTTCCGTTTCCAAATAGGGTGATTAGCGTCAATTCCAATTTTAAAGCCGGGACGGATCTCCCGGGAGGATCGAAATCCAAAAGGGGAAACTAGAAAATGTAATTTATGTCTGGGAAACGCGAAAGCCTTTTTGTTGTGTCCAATTCAGTTGAAATTTGATGATTTTGAAAAAGGTCATATTCTTTGTCTGTATGGAAAGGACCGGAAGAGGGTGAAAACGTTAGGGGAGGGGGAAATGCGGGAAGGGGGTAAGTGTGGGGAGGGAGAATATGGGAGGGAGGGAGTTGTGGGGGAGGGGGAAATGTGGGGGGGGGGCGAAATGTGTATTTATAGGGGAAATGTGGTTGATGGGGAAATTTGGGGGATGGGGAAATGTGGGGAATGGGGAAATGTGGGGGATGGGGAAATGTGTCTGGGAGGGGGAATGTGGAGGAGGGTCAAATATGGGGGGAAGGTGTGAAATGTGGGGGAAGGGATAAAGTGTGGGGGAAGGGGTAATATGAGGGGGAAGGGGTAATATGTGGGGGAAGGGGTGAAATTTGGGGGAAGGGGTGAAATGTGGGGAAAGGTGTGAAATGTGGGGGAAGGGGTGAAATGTGGCGGAAAGGTGGTTGTGGGGGGGGGAATGTGGGGGAGGGGGAATGTGGAGGAGGGTCAAATATGGTGGGAAGGTGTGAAATGTGGGGGAAGGTGTGAAATGTGGGGGAAGGTGTGAAATGTGGGGGAAGGGGTGAAATGTGGCGGAAAGGTGGTTGTGGGGGGAAATTTGGTTGGTGGAATGTGGGGGAGGAGGAAATGTGGTGGGAGGGGTAAAATTCTGGGGGAGGGGGAATTTTGGAGGAGGGGTAAGGTGGTGGGAGGGATGAAATTCTGGGGAAAGGTAAATGTGGAGGGAAGGTGAAATATTGAGGGAGGGGGAAATGTTGAGGAGGGGGAATGTTTGTGGAGGGGGAAATGTGGGGGAAAGGTTTAGGAAGGTGGGGAAAAAGGAAGGTAATAGCAATAGGAATCAATTAGGGGTAATGTGGTAAGTTAATGGGGGAATATTTCAGTTAGTTTCTTCAGACTACAGTTTGGAATCACTAATTGTGGTTTATTATGATTACTATCATGTTATACTATTAGCTCTGAGTTATGACCCACTGTTATGCCTAAAAACTATATGAGTTTTCTTTGTTTTTCAGACATGTTACGAAATGGAGAGATATTTAAAAGACGAGCCGAAGCTTCAGAGTTACAAAAAGCTCCCAACGGAGCTGGATACACCATGGCACGTGTTTACGGAGCCCTGGAAAGTCGAAGTAGTCGACTCATTAGACGAACCCACCCTCGACACGTTGAGCTTAAGTTCTTCGAGTTCCGCGTGTTCGAGAGTCTCCTGCGGCTCACTTTCCTGCGAAGTACGTATTTTATCGGTTTTTGTTTTTAAATTTCAATTTTGAATTTTAGGTCGTCGTAAAGAAGGAATCCTTGATATTCGATGACGAAGAAGAGGAGGAGCTTTTACTCGAAGAAAGCACGCCGCAAGTCCTTCCGACGCTCACGCCCCCCTCGTCGCCCGAAAGCCAAGGAAGCCTCAAACGACTGACAGCGACGACGAGGACTCCCCGGGCGAGCGGTCCCATCCAAAAAACGCGAACGTTAACCACCAACGGTCTCATCAACGCCACCGTTCATCACCCTCGGTCCCAAAGATCGAATACCTCACCGGAATTCAAGAAAAAGGTCCACAAATGTCAATATTCTGGCTGTGAAAAATTCTATAATAAAAGTTCTCACCTTAAAGCCCATCAACGGACGCATACAGGTAATTTTTTCTTATTTCAAATAAAAAACCGAACCCTTATAAACAAAAAGTTTTTAATAAAATATGCAAATAAACGTGTAAAAGAAGGAAAAGAAAGATAAATAGGGAAGAAGTGTCGGGAGTAAAAAGGTGGGGGCGTCTTAATCCTTCTGGGGGTGAAAAGTTGCAATGATTGATATCGAGGATTACACTCCACCTTGGAATTTTTCAAGTTTTCCCTTTCCGACAACACGGAATGGCAGACATGATGGAAAAAGAAGAAAAGGGAGTCCGGGGGGTGGATGAAGGAAAGCCGAAGTGTATAGTCTAAGCCTGATAAATAGAAGAAGAAGCTTTTCCCCAACATCCTGACGGTCTTGAACGCTTCTCTTCGTAGTCACGGACATGGAGAGATCGTGACCCGAAAACTAAAATCACGGGAAGAAAGAAAATCCGAGGATACATCACGTCCAAGCTGAATTTTTTCAAATCCAAGGAATCTTTCAGTATTTTAAAGTTTAAGAATCTACTGAAGTGTTATATTTGAGAAAGTTGTAATCAAGGCCTCCTCCATACAAAAAATTTGTTCAACATTTCAACTTTCAAACGTCACTTGGTTTTTTATCAAAAGTCACCCTTCGGAGAAAAAATCTTATTGTTAGTCGATGATGAGTTCCAAACTGTAGAAAAAGAACGAAAGGGAGGATGGAAAAAAAAAGATGGGGGTGATGAATCGCTCGAGATTGAGGGTCGAATTGGACGGTGGGGGTTGTGCGTGAAAGAGTGAAGGGGGTTATAAAAAAACTGCCTGTAGGGAAAAATGCGGGAAATAATTAAAACGTGCTCTTCCTGGACTATCCCGACGGTCGTGACCGGAAGGAATCTCCCCCACTCCAATTTTTTCCTCTTTTCTTCGGCCATCTTGCAAGACGTGATCCGACAATTCGACCGCAGTAATTAGAGTTTCAGCAAATTTTCTGCCAGATGCGGAAAGGCTCGTTCTCGTTATCGGTGTAGATCCACTCGTACACTAGAACGGTGATTATTCTAGAAACCGGTTTTCAGACAACCGGTTACCGCAGTAATTAGAGTTTCAGCAACTTTTTCGCCAGATGCGGAAAGGCTCGTTCTCGTTCTCGGTGTAGATTCACTCGTATACGAGAACGGTGATTATTTAAGAAACCGGTTTTCGGTCAACCGGTTGTGTTTTTCAACCTCAGATTTTGCCATTTTAATTATTCCTTCGTTTCTTAAATCTGGCTTAAGTTTATTAGGTGAATTAAAAGTTTATAGGGTTTGAATTAGAGCTTTCATTGCTTCTACATTTCAATTTATTAAGTGTTGAATTAAAACTTCCCCGTTGATAAAACAGACTCTAGTCATAACCCTCCCCCACTCCCTTTTTTTCTCCCTTCCCCCTTTCACTAGTTGAGTTTTTGCGTTAATTTTCAAAGTTTCGGAAGTCTCGGATTTAATTAAAGAGTTGGATGGTGGGGGAGGGGGTTCCAGTGACAGAGAGGCTGGGAGGGGTTGATTTACACCGGCTCCAATAAAGCCTCTCACTAGGTCCATTCGAATTTCATGAAGTATTTCGGTTACGTTGAAGCCCTCGTGTCAAAGGTTCCTTTTTTCCTCATCCTCGAATTTCATCCGTGAACCTTTCACGAAAAAAAAGTTTATCAACAAGATTTTTAAAAGTACCATAAATGAAGTCTTTACTCGTCACAGAAAGCACTTTTCTTCAGATGAAAGAGAGAAGCTTTTATCTAATTTCTCGTTAAAAGTGTACGTTTCACTTAAAGAGGAGTGGGGGGTTGAGTTGGAGTGGGGGAATCGAAAGGTAGTTCCGTACCTGTACGACCCCATCTCTGGCTCTTAACGCGGAATTCAATTACAAAGGGAGCCATTTCAAGAGTTATTTTCGTCAGTTTCTGAACTTTTACGAACTTCCAGAGGGTCTGAAGAAGTACGAAAAAAAATCAACTAACGTAGATCGTACTTAAACCCTTTTTTAACTTGAGGATGCCTTTTTATGAGGATTTTCACTTGGGACTTGGGAACCTAATCCTAGAGCTAAACTGTGAAACCTAAAAGTGGTCCTTAGAAATAGCTGTCCCCAAATCTCCCAGTTCCCCCATACTCCCCACTGTCACTCCGACTTCCACTGTCTCCACAACTCGCCAAGTGTTCCCTCAACACTCCCACTTCCTCCTCAACTCCCTCAATTTATCCCCCACTTATTGCCCCTATTCCGAAGGTTCCCACAATTTCCGCCTATTTCCCAAGATTCACCCTATTTCAAAATCCCCCCCATTTTCCCCCTATTATATAAGATTCCCCCTACTTTCCCCATATTTTCAAACTCCCCCTATTTCCCAAGATTCCTAAATGCTCCCTATTTCCCAACTCCCCATACTTCCCAGGCTGCCCACAATTCCCCCTATTTCCCAACTCCCCCCCCCCTATTCACAGGATACCAGAAAATTCCCCCTATTTCCCAAGATTCCCACAATATCTCCCTATTTCCAAAGTTCCCCTACTTCCCAGGATTCACAAATGCCCCCTATTTCCCAACTATCCCCTACTTCCCAGGATTCTCAAATGCCCCCTATTTCCCAAGATTCCCACAATATCTCCCTATTTCCCAAGTTTCCCTACTTCCCAGGGTGCCCACAATTCCCCCTATTTCCCAAGATTCTCACAATATCTCCATATTTCCCAAGTTTCCCTACTTCCCAGGATTCTCAAATGCCCCCTATTTCCCAACTCCCCCTAATTCTCAGGATGCCCACAATTCCCCCTATTTCCCAAGATTCCCACAATATCTCCTTATTTCCCAAGTTTTCCGAAATTTCTACCTCCCCCCCTCCCCCCTCCCCCAAGATTCCCACAACTTCCCCCTAAATACCCTAATTTCTCTTTCCCAATAATTGACCTTTTTCACCCTATCCTCCCAACTTTCCCACTGTCTCCCTACTCGTGCACTGTCACCTCAACTCCTCCTCAGCCCCCAAATGTTCTGACTATCCTAAATTCCTCCCTCACCTATCCCAACTCCCCCCCCCCAACACCCCCATCTCCTAAAACCTTTATTTCCCCCGCACTTCAGTCGTCTCCTTTTCCTAAATTGCGTTCCCTCAAGGCACGACATCTGGGAGAAAACGCTTTTGAAACGCACTTGACTTCAATTCCCCTTTCGAACCGTTGACAAACCGACATTAGCAATTCAAGCAACTCCTCCCCCCAACACTTCCCCACCAATTAGACCTTTCCAGTTTACAAGGCGATGCCCTCCTTAAGTCAAAACCCTCCGACAAATCTATGCGCATATTCATAATGACTTTTCAACATTTCGGACCCTTTCGAAAACGCTCGATTTGCATCGAAATCGATTTTTAAACGAAGGGACCACCAAAAAAAGTCTTTTGGTTTCTAAAATATCCTTTTCTTGACGTTTTTTATAACTATTTAAAAAAAATGTAATTTTTTTCTAAGGGCAAAGGGCAGTGAATGGCCTGTAAACCAAAAGGTAGGAAGTATAATGTCTGGGGCCAGTTCAAAGGTTGCCCTTTATAGAGGAATCTGGAAAATCCACCCCTCAAACAAACCCTCCCGTTTTCTCTTTCAGAAAATTTCAAAGGGAGAGGCCTCTCTAACTCCTGGCCAAACTAGAATAATCTAAAGTCCGTTTCGTGTTTTCGGAGTAATAAAATCGTGGACCGCATCCGCATTAAAATTATCCGAGTGAGTGAGGTCAAGAAGTGGCGAGGGGGCCGGAAGACTGAGGGGATTGTAAATGATACAAATCGACCGGATTTGATCCGGATGCTCACCAACCTCCCCACTCTTCCCTATCATGCTCGCCCTTCGTTTCCGTCCTTTTTCCCCAACATCCTTCCTTTCACTTAAAAATCTTTTAATTTTTTTAAAACCCTAAATATTAGCAAAGAGAACCCGGGATTTCTTGAAAGGGTCAAGGAGACCCTTAGAATCAATCTAAACTTTAATTTTTTTGATTAGATGACGTCTTCCCTCCTTGGGAGGTCAAATTAGAAAACACCTGTTTTTTCCCACCTCGTAGCTCAGATACATTTGGTCCTGCAAAAAATCGTAGTAACTCAAAATTGTAGAAAATTAAATAAATTTTAATTTTGTACTTAATTCTTTTTCGCCTACGACCTACGGTTTTCGAGATATTGGTGAAAAAACGAAAAAAAAAATCACATTAAAACCGCTCCTGAGGCCAAATTTTATCATTTATTTGCCCTTTTCGAGTGTAGTTTGACTCAATGAAGGTTTTAACTTTTGAATTCGTGTATTGGAAAGAGCAGTTTTAGGGCTGAGGATTGGATTCTCCCTTTCTACTAATGTTTAAATTCTTAAGTCTCCTCAAGAGCCAATATAAGTCAAGAATATTCTTTAGAAGGGTGAATTCCGTTGAATATATTCTCGATATCCACGTAGTCTTTCGGTTTAAAAAAAAGTCTGAGGGGAAAAGTGAGAAAAAAAAGGCTGACCAAAGGCAGACAGTTATTTGAATTCCAGATATCCTCCGCTATCAGCACAGGACGAAGAAAAAGAAAAAAAGGCGAAAGGAGGGCTTATTTTAATTTCAAAGGCACCTACCCCACCGCCAGACTGGGAAGGGTAGATGGAAAAGGGCAATAAGGGAGACACGTCGCATGCATAAAGTGCCCACGGTGGTGGAAAACACATCCAACCCGCCCACCACCCCGTTTCTAACCCTCCCGTGGCTTAATTTTCCACCACATTAATCCACCAAAGGGCCCCCCTCTACACGAACAAACAAGTATTAATAAATAATAATGAGAGAAAACGCCTAGAAAGCTTTTAATATTACCCTCCTCAATCGTTCTTCCTATTTCAAAATTAATCTTCTAGGCTTTAATTACAATTTTATAATTTAAATATAAAAAAAATTACTCTTTTTAAAATAAAACACTTGGGAAATAAAAGGTAATTCTTTTAAAAACCTAATTCCCCCTTGTTATCCGCAATTCGGATGCCGTATATTAACCCTAATTCCTGGGTTGTCTTACAAATTATTCACCCCTTTTCGGGACGCTTAGCATCCCTATTTTCATCGTGGAATAGCATTTAAAGAAAACTTTTTAAATCCGGCCCTTTTCAGGGCCATCCGGAATTAGTAGGTCCTTTTCAGGGCCAAACGATTAATTGGTCAATTTTGATTTCATGGCGTTATTGATGAGTTTCTTGCCCCTGATCCTATTACTGGACAATTGAGCGGGACTAACCTATTTGGCTTTCTGCATCGGATATCATGGCCAATTATAGCGATATCGATTCCCTCCACATATAATAGGAATTGACGAACTGAGTACAGAATCGTGTTACCCTCTCGAAAAAATGTCGACATCCATATTTTCCGCGAAATCCCTTCTGGAAAATGCCATTTTAGCTTGATTTTGATGCTTTTTCGATTATGTCATTTTAGCTATATTTTGATATTTATAATGCTGGGAAATGTCATTTTAGCTTAATTTTTATCCATTTTAGCTTGATCTTGATCACTCTCCTGCTGGGAAATGTCATTTTAGCTTGATTTTAATCCTTTTTCTTCTGGGAAATGCCAATTTAGCTTGATTTTGATCATTCTCCTGCTTGGAAATGTCATTTTGTCTTCATTTTTATCCTTCTCCTGCTAGGAAATGTCATTTTAGCTTCATTTTGATCCTTTTTAGCTTGATTTTAATCCTTACCCTGCTGGGGAATGACATTTTAGCTTCATTTTGATCCTTTTTAGCTTGATTTTGATTCTTTTCGTGCAATAAAATGCTTGATTTGGAGCCTTTTTTTCTTCGTAAAGTGCATGATTTAGAGCTTAAAACGTTGTGTCAAGAATTTTTTAATTGAAACAATTCATAACTCTATTTCGATGTCGAATAACTAAATTCTGTTTTTTTTTCTTGGAAAAAATGTCCTAACACCCCCTATATTTTACAATGAAGTTTATTCTTTTTGCCGCGGACATTTGGATGGAGGGGAAAAAATATAGTAAGGGGGAACCCTAATGTTATATGTGTGTTGGCGGTAGGGCCAAAGAAAATATTATCCCAAGATGTCCTTTTCACGATTCCTTAGAAAAGGGGGGCTTCTGGAAAAAGTGGGATATGCAGACATTCGAGTGTGTTTCATCGGCAACTTGAAAAAAACACGTTTGCCTTAAAAATCTTTTCCTTTTTGCTATTATCTTCTAAATCGACCATTTTTGGGGGTTATTCATTAAGTACAATGTTGTAGATAATTAAATTTACTTTTAATTTCTTGTGCTTAGTTGAAATTTTTACTAAATGTTAACCTAGTTTGAGGTAATTTGGACTGGCTCAGACGGTCCAAAATGGGGGTGGCGTGTCTGGAGCTATTACCGACGCTCTCAAACGTAACCGTGACCTACAGTCGAAAATAAACCTTGAAACTTTTTTATTCAACCCCCCTTTTTAATTCCCCTTTTCGACCTTAAACAAGAAAATTTTAGTTCTTATATTAAAACTCTTTTTGTATAAATATAAAATGTTAAGATGGAAGGTTTTCATTTCTTACAATCCTATTAGGCGACGTCAGCTTTTCCGTCATTTTAACGTCGACGGTTAAAATTAGGAAAACAGTTTTCCCTCCATGCTTAAAATGCCATTCCGGACTGAGAAATTGCTCCCTTTTATGTTCCCTCTGGAATAAATCGAGAAAAAACAAAAATTTTAAATATTTCTCGAGTTAGCGAAGTAAAAGGCCTGCTTGTGACAAATTTTAAATTCATAAAAGCTTAGGAGGGTTGAGAGTTTTAAACTATAAAGAGATTCAGCTAAAATTGTTCGTGCAGAGGCAAAAGTGTTTTTATAAAAATGTTGTCTTTGTTTTTTTCCCCCTTCTCCCCTACCCCTTTTATCGCCCCCTACTTTAAGTGGTTTCCCAGACTTTATACGCCCAAAAGGCGATGCCGACTCGAATTTAATGCCTTTCAAGTCGTGCCCTTTAAAAGCTCCACGTCGCAGCCTTACAAAGAAGAAACCAAAAAACGGCAACATCACCGTTATCTCTTCACAAATTAAATGCAATTGTCAAACATGAGACCCTTTTCACTACAATTTTGAACCTTTTTTGATATGAAAAGACCCTTGTCAACTAGATTTTGACCCTTTTTGACAAGAAAAGCCCCCTTTTCGCTCTTATTTTTAACCTTTTTCGATAAGAAAACACCCTTTTCAGTCAGATTTTGACAAGGATAGTAAGCCAGATTTTTGACCTTTTTTTGATAGGGAAAGACCCTTTTTAGCCTAATAATGAACCTTTTTGGATAAGAAGACACCCTTTTCAGTCAGATTTTTACCGTTTTTGACAAAAGAAAAGAAAAGAAAAAAAAAGTCCTTTTTAAGCCAGATTTTGACCCTTATTTTGACAAGTAAAGACCCTTTTTAGCCTAATAATGAACCTTTTATTTGGTTAAAAAAGGACCCTTTTTAGTCAGATTTTGACCGTTTTTGACAAGAAAAGTCCTTTTTAAGCCAGATTTTGACCGTTTTTTAAAAGAAAAGTCCTTATTAAGCCAGATTTTGACCCTTATTTTGACAAGAAAAGTCCTTTTTAAGCCAGATTTTGACAAGTAAAGACCCTTTTTAGCCTAATAATGAACCTTTTTAGATAATATAGGACCCTTTTTAGTCAGATTTCAAACGTTTTTGACAAGGAAAGCCCTTTTAAGCCAGATTTTGACCCTTATTTTGACAAGAAAAATCCTTTTTAAGCCAGATTTTGACAAGTAAAGACCCTTTTTAGCCTAATAATGAACTTTTTAAAAAAAGAAAGGACCCTTTTTATTCAGATTTTGACCGTTTTTGACAAGGAAAGTCCTTTTAAGCCAGATTCTGACCCTTTTTGACAAGAAAAGACCTTTTTAGCGCAATTACAAACACTTTTTTGACAAGAAAAGAACCTTTTTAGCCTAATTTTGAGCCTATTTTGATAAGTAAATACCCTTTTAAGCTAGATTTTGACACTTATTAATACCTTTTTATCCTGATAGTGACCCTTTTTACAAAGAACGATACTTTCCAGGCTGATTTGGACAAGAAGAGACCCCTTCCAGCCTGATTTTAACCGTAGGATTTAGAGGAAGTTGTAATCTGTCCAGCTCTATACAGGCTGTTTTTTTCCTAAAATTAGTCAAACGTGTTGAATGAGGTTTAAATATTGATTGCCTAATTTGATCGATGGCGATTAGTTAGAAATGTGCTACATCAAAGTCGGAGGAGGTAAAAGAGGGAAATTTCTCCCCTTTCGGTTTTCCCATTTAGTATAAGAGCGGCAGTCGAATTCGTCGTATGAAACGATTCTTCGGACGAGTCACAAGTCATTAGCGTTCCGGGATTAATCAATGAGAAGACGGTTTGGAACGGCGACAAAGTTTCAGCGGGGGTGATTGATGTCCCGGTCATTTGCCCCGCTAGATTGTCTCTCCCCCTTCCACCGACAGAAACGATTGAGCCGAGTCGAAATTAACCAAATGATCCTTCAGTCTTCCTTTGGACCCCGGCCAACCCTTCCGAATTTCTTTTTCCCCCAATATATTGAAAACACCAACTCCAGCCCGAATGAGGCTACACCTGACCAATTAGAGGAATCGACTTTAAGATCTTTCTTTCTTTTCCCTTCATTTATCAAAATTGCGTTTTTCAAGACGATTGAGCCAATGAATCTCGTTCATCGTTTTCACTATCACTTTTTCTCTCTTTTTTTCCGTTTCAACCCCTCAATTAAAAACTTCTCTTAATTATTGCAAACTTTTTACCCTCATTTGGCTCTTTGAGACCTTTGAAATAACTTTTTTTTTTTACCTTGGATTATTTTTTTTTAATTTTATTTTTTTACGATGGCAAAATCTCTGATTAGAAATCCTAATTTTAAAAGGTGGGTAGGGTCAAGGAGGGTAGGGAGGTGATGAGGGATTAAGGATTGTAGAGAGTGTGGAGGAGGGTGGTAGGTATGGTGACCACATTATGC
The DNA here is from genome assembly GCA_018703685.1 of Orius laevigatus. Lineage (NCBI taxonomy): Eukaryota > Metazoa > Arthropoda > Insecta > Hemiptera > Anthocoridae > Orius > Orius laevigatus. The sequence continues at coordinate 49,476 of JAGWEN010000319.1, read as the reverse complement.
GTGATTTAACGCATTTTCCAAGAGTTTTACGCAACACGCATTGGCCTTATCCGTACAGGCCTTTTTACGCATTTCTGGGACAACTTTAACTTTTTTTGGTTCTAATTTTGAACCTTTTATAAGAAAAGACCCTTTTCAGCTAGATTTTGACCCTTTTTGACAAGGAAATACCCTTTTCACTATTATTTTGAACCTTTGATAAGAAACGACCTTTTTAGCTTGATTTTAACTATTTTTAAAAGCAAAGATACTATTCGGAGTTTGACCATTTTTGACAAAAAGAGATCCATTTCAGCCTGATTTTGAATCTTTTTGGTTAGGAAAGACCCTTTTCAGCCAGATTTTGATCCTTGGCTACAAAATACCCTTTTGGGCCTAATTTTTAACCTTTATTTCATATACCCTTTTTAGTAAGATTTTGTATCTTTTCGACAATAAGAGCCCTTTTTAGCCAGATTTTAAACCTTTTTTTTTTTTTCACAAGAAAAGACCTTTTTCACTATTTGCAGCTAAAAATTTATAGCCTTGGAGTACGCAAAACGATTTAATTCTTAAAAATTGACAATTTTGAGGCCCTTTTGTTTGAAAACATTTCTTCGAGAAATTTCTCTCATTGCATCACTGCTCTAAACTTTAAATTGTATGTTTAAAACGTTAATCCCAAGTAAATCTGTGAAAGGTGGAATTAGCAAAAGTTAATTCCTTTTTTTCTTTCTCATGTAATTCAGAGGATTTGGACGTGAAAGGGTTTTGGGGAGGAGGGTGTCTGCGGAGAAAAGAAAGCCGATCATCTCCACCCCCTCGTCCCCCTCTCGTCCTTTTAACTAATCCTCAGCCCTTTTTTTTTCTCCCCACCCCCCTACGATCTTTCGAACTCTACATCCCTTTAGTTGTAATCCTAGTCGTGGAAGGAGGCAGAGGGAGGTCGATAGACGCATTTGCTTTCCGGAAAAGAGGGGAAGGTAGGCGGAAAAGGGATTACACGCAAAAGGGCAGAAGGTTCGGGGGGAGAAACCCGTGGACCAAACAGAGTATAAACGCCCTGACAAGTAATTACACTAATCCCAGGGTGTCCATTACTGTTCACAGAATCATTACCGAATAAGAAGTTTTTTACTTCTCTCGCATTAGCAAAACGATCAGTATAACATTTCTGAATCTGACGTTTTAAAGGTGCGGGGAGGGTCAAGGAAGGTAGAGGAGGTGATGAAAGAGTGAGGGATAGGGTGACCTCCTAAATCCTTCTGTGATAATATAAAAATTTACATTATCTTGCTGTCCTTAACCTTTAATGAACATTTATCTACACATTCATACCGAAACGTTAGTTATGAGTTCATTTCGTGGTAGCCAAGGATCGGGAAACAAACACTTAAAGGGATTTCGGAGTTTGAGGGGGAAAAGTCCAATATCACCCCCTTCGCCTTTGATGCGACGGCAATAAATAACATGAACGGAAAGGACATCTGCCGCTCTCGCAATAAGAACGGTTCTCCCACAATTGAGCCGTTTTCCAAATGGCTCCTCCTTATACTTGGAACTCTACTTTAATTGAAGAGGGCGAATCGTGCGTGCATCCCGCGCCCACAAAAAAAGTCTGGAAGGGGAAAACCACGGTATTAAAACCGAAATTGGATGTCCGATATTGAAGTTTCAGAAACAACCTCCAACCCTGCATTTCAAGGCGTAATTTCGTGGCATATTTGGAATGCAAATTGTTAATTTGTTATGTTAGAAAGGGGCGGACGTTTTATAATTTGAGTGCCGGATTGAGAGTGCCTAAAATCGTTTCTGGCGGGGACCCTTTTTAAACGAGGGTGACGAGTGGTTTGAGGAGGAACCGAGGACACTAAAGGGGGAAATTTAAATTAATAGAAGCCATTTAAAGAGTAGAGGAGCACTTGTACTTCTCTATGCCTTTTTAATTAAGTACTCTTCCCCCTTTCGCTCCCCTTTTTTCCTCATCTGTGAGAGACCCGAAATGGACCGAAAGGTGCTTTCAAGTGTTCCTTTTCCGGAAAGGCGAGGGGGGGTGTCTTCTCAACCATTCATGACGTTTTTCAAAAGCATCCCTTCTCCTCCTCCACATAATTGCAATGATGCCTCCTATTGTACTCCGGTAAACGGTCCATACAAACCGCCGACCAAGATTCAACATTCCCTTTGTCTGCCTTTTTTCCACCCCCTTGTATTCCTCGCGTAGAACTTAAATAGATCAATAAAAAACGTTAAATGGCTCATATCACAGAAACGAATTTGACGAACAACCAATTTTCGTGAATTTTTTTGTTTTATTGATGATACAGACGTAAATTATTCAGCTTTTTTTTGGATGGTCTCATTATTTCATTAGAAAAGTCGTGGATTTGACGTTTATGTGACGTTGAATAAAATATAACTTGGAACGTTTGCCCACCCCTAAAACCTCCCCGACCACTGCTAAATAAACGAGAACTGTTTTGAATTTATACGTTACGCTGATTTATCCGTCGGCAACCACTGTCCTTTTCGTTAGCTCTCATTTTTAATTTAAAACAAATTGTTGAACCGTGGACCAACAAGCGTTGTCGACAGAAGCCTCGATTTTAAACTAATCTGTGCCTTTTATTCCATTAATTGCACTGGGAATTTCAGAAACATAAGATAGTTAAGGACACCAAAGATGATCGAATATCATTAAAACCCACAGATCCCATTGGCGTCAACATTTCCCCATCACACCCAGTACATATCATAGTCCTCCGAAAAGTTCACTCATCAGTGATAACTGCACTGCTCTCCATTCTCACCTTTAGACCACAGCCTCCTAATCCCCTTATTACATTGATATTCCAACCATCCTACACTCCTTGATCGTATGCCACTTAATGTACTCCTCACGTCCAATATCCAATACCCACAATTCCTAGTGTACTCGTGAATTCACATAATCATACCTCTCAGCTCTACCACCATACCCCAAAATCCAAAGCTACTGTGCCTGCACTTGCAGGTATGTTGGTGCGCTACATTAGACGCACTAACATAGCTACTCTATAGACCACAACCCTATAATCCATGCAACTCTCTATAGCCTATACTATTCTCCAGGCATAACCCCCTTCAAATGAACCAGTATCCTATCCAGCCCTACCCGTTCAAATGAGCCCTCCGAAGTATGAGGGAACCGCAATCAGATATACCAAGTACCTACGATAACAATACCTTCCACAATCTCAACCTCTATGTCCATTGTCCACCAATATTCCTACTCCAGTTTCAGACATACATTGCTATACCATGTTCACAGCCTTAACTCCATAGCCATTACTTAACTTAATAACTTTTGTTCTACGTTCACTACTTGATCTAGAACTCACCATTTCCAGTGCACACAGGCCATTTATGTAAATACCATTCATACCTACCCCATGACTCCTACACGCTGCCAATAATCACTAATTATAACTACTGTCCATTCCCTATAGTAAAACCTTCTACTCAATGGATACTACACCCACTACGTCATACCCTAGACTCCTCGAGCTACCCATTAGCCATCCGTTGGCTCCATTTTATTGATCCAACTCAAATCCTCGTCATCCTCATTAGCTTATTGTTTTATTTAAATACTCAATAAGGAAAATAGGCTTTGGATTAAAACGAATCGATTTTAAATCCAGCGAAGCCCTATTTTCGCTCATTTACGTCTAAATAATTAAAGCGTTTAAATGATTAAATAGAATATTGTGAAACCAAGTATAAATCGAACACATTTAAATGTTTCCATTAACAAGACAATTCGAATGAATTTTCGCTTAATGGCTCAAAACAGACAATTTTTTGTCTTCCTAAAAAAAGGCAATTTTGTGAAAAATGATAGTATTGGGGATGGAAAAAAAGGTTGGATCTCTTTATTTAAATATTCAGAAACATTAGTATTTCATTGATGGTATTCGTTACAAGAGATGTCCTAACAAGGTGCTGCTTTTCCATTAAGCCCCACCTCCCCCTTTTCACAAAGCCTTTTCCCGTTTTCTTCTTCTCTTTCGCAATTCCGTCCCCCTCTCGTGTTTCAACTAATAATTCATTCCCTTATTAATCACCGAAGGCGTCACTTCGACGAAAAAGAGAGGAATATTCCCCCTTTTGAATTATTTAAAATGTTTTCCTTTTGAAAAGCCTTAAATTCGCTAAAAGACGAAAAATTCATTAGTTTGTCAAAAAGTTTCCATTTTCTTGGAACTATATCCGGTTTTTATGAGTTATTCCGATTTTGGGAGAACGCCATTCGCATATAATATTTCGATGGCTGTAAATAACGTGAATTTTCTGGTAGAAAAGCTTTGCAAACGCTATCGGGCTTCGCTTTGGATTTTAATTAGTGGACACGACGATAAATCAACGTTCTTGTGTTATTCGTTCTGTTTTATTGTTCAATCCCCCCTTCGGACGGGCCATCACGGCCAATCATTTCCCGCCCCGTTCAATCCTCCGATAGGGAGACGGATTTATCGTCAAAAATGTACTATTTTAGGATTCTTTTTTTGAAAATTTTGTTGGATTTCGATCGTCTAGGATATTAAAGCAAGAGGTCAAACATCCCTCCGGTCAAACAAACGGTGATTGTTATAATACGAGCACACACTGAGGGGAAAATCTGCGACGAGGGGGATAATGTTTACTCTCGACATTTCGCGTAATTAATTGCCTCCGGCGGGCGAAAATTTCATATTTACCTGCGTTAAAACTTTTCAAAATAATATCTTGTCAATGCTTTATAAGTTTTATACCTTAAAAAAGAATATTTTTTGATCTTTATCTCTCATTTCTCTGAATTGGAAAATTCCTTTTTCCTAGAAGAATATTCTGGGATGAAAAAGTTGATAAAACTCCGAAAATTAACGACTTCTTTTAATATTCTTTAAAATAAATGATTAAATATACAGAACTCAGTTTGAAATAAAAATGTTCTTTTCATATCTTAGGATTTAAAAATTTTTAATAAAAGATAAACGTGGATTTTGTACTTATATTATATTTTAAAATCGTCCATTTTTTATTAAAAAGGATTAAAGTCTAAAAAATGATGCCTTGAGATGATCAAAATGAGCCCTTGAGGGTTATGAGAAAATTGGCCAATGGGTCGAGAAAGTGGGTGGCCCTCTATCCATAGGTGGCCTCCACATCGATCTATAGGTGGCCTCCACATCCATCAATAGGGGGCCTCCACATCCATCAATAGGTGGCCAACACACCCATCAATAGGTGACCTCCATATCCATCCATAGGTGGCCTCCACATCGATCTTTAGGTGGCCTCCACATCCATCAATAGGGGTCCTCCATATCCATCAATAGGGGGCCTTCACATCGATCTATAGGTGGCCTCCACATCCATCAATAGGTGGCCTTCACATCGATCTATAGGTGGCCTCCACATCCATCAATAGGGGGCCTCCACATCGATCTATAGGTGGCCTCCACATCCATCAATAGGGGGCCTCCACATCGATCTATAGGTGGCCTCCACATCAATCAATAGGTGGCCTCCACATCCATCTATAGGTGGCCTCCACATCCATTAATAGGTGGGCTCCACATTCATCTATAAGTGGCCTCCACATTCATCTATAGGTGGCACCCACATCCATCCATAGGTAGCCTCCATTGGTTAATATTGAATTGTCAAATTCTATTGAAAAATCCCAATTTTTCTTGAAAACGATGGTTTTTGACATGTTTTCGTTTTGAAAAATAAAGAGGACACTTGTCGCCACCTACTTTTGCGTATGGATCTTCCTATTTTCAAAAGTTTACACAGAAACGTTCACAACAATGGTACACTTGCCAGTGACATCTACCTCCCCCGCCCCCCTCAACGTAACCGACCCGACGAAACTCGTCTCATTGTGAACACGTCAACGCTCGCAAGAGAAATGTTTATGAGAGTCGGGTTTACGCTTGCAGACATTCCCAGTGTGTATATAACGCCTCCCCCCCACAACTCCCATAACGGGCGAAAACCCAACGGCTAATTTACTGCCTTGTGAGCGAGAAAGAAGATGAGTGGCCAGTGTTTCTTGTTCGTGTAATGGAGCTTCCATTATATGCGAGGAAAAAGGGGAAAGCAACTCCCACTGTTGTTATTTTCAACGTTTAAATTGTTTATCTTTTTCTTCAAGACTTCCATCTTAGAGATTGAAAGTCTCCAAAGATGAATCACCGCGGATCAGTCCCTAAGATCAATCTAGCTATTCTTGGACATTCAGTACACTCGCTAAGAACTAGTTCAAGAGTTTTTCACCCTGAAATATGAAAGACAATTTTAAAAATCTCACATTTTGCTCGTAAAATGGCCAAAAGTCCAGTTTTGTTTTGGAAGAACAGGTGTTTTGTTATTCCCTTCCACCTTCAGCCCCCATCCAACCTTTAAACCCTTCCCCCTTGTAGAATACCCACTTTGTTATAATTGATTCCCCTTCATCAAACCGCAATTATCTGCTTGCGAAATCACCTTTCCCTTTGATCGTAAACACTAATTAAATATCCGTTCATTAACGATGGGAAGAGTGGAAACGTGTCCATACCATCAACCCTTTGTTGCTATTTTTCGATTACGTGTTTTTGACCTAAAAAGGCGTATTTGAATAACAAAAAGGTCCATTCATTGCCAGGAAAACAGGATGCTGGAAAATGGACCAAAATTATGTAGGCTCATACTCTGGAAAAGAAAACGACTTTTGAAAATTTAAAATGGCTTCCAGATCATTCAACAATTCGCTCCATTTTTTACAAGAACTTCCACACGAAAAAACGTATCGACGGACGAAAATGGGCCCTTTCGGAGGGAGAAAAAGAACGTTAAAGGCACTTTTCCAAGTATTAAATCATCAGACCTGCTGATATCAGATATCCAACTTTTCACAGGAAAAAAAGGGGAAAATTCCTTTTCTCGACTTTTAAAAATACTCGTGAACAAAAATGTTTAAAACCGCTACTTTGAAGCCCTTTTTATGGTCCGACATAAAAGTTGCGCTGGATGGGTCCGGGCTGGGAGGTCCTAAGTGCCCGTCCCACAACAACTGTAAACCTCCTTTTTGTTTTCAAGACTTGTTTTAGAAATCCGCTCAGAATGTGTAGAGCTACGTAATAAAACTAGAACTGCATCCTTGCACTTCGATTTCAAGCCTACTTTTTAAACTACAATATAACTCTAAACCGGTAGTAAAGCCCGTATAAATAATTTTCTTTAAGAATCACTTTTTATATTTCCCCTTGCCTCACCCCCCTGGGACGGTTCGGAAGTACAGGGCTTCGAGAAATTAAATAGCTCTAGTTTTATGGTTTAGAAGAAAATTTGGATTCTGGAAGATAATTAAGAGAATATTGGGGGCATAGTTGGGGTGATTTTTGGGACGATTTGGGGGATATTTGAAACTAGTTGGAGAGAATTGGGGGGATTTGGGGGACTGGAGGAAGCAATTCTGGAAAATTTTTACTTTTAAATTTTTATCAGCTAATAGTGAAGCATTTAAGTTTTAAAATTTGGCTAAAAAAAGGTCTTTTCTTGTGGAAAAGTTTTAAAATCTGGCTAAAAAATGCTCTTCTTGTCGAAAAGATACAAAATCTTCTTAAAAAGAGTATTTTCTTGTCAAATAAAGGTTCAAAATTAGGCCAAAAAGTGTATTTTCTTGACAAATGGGGTAAAAATCTGGCTAAAAAGGGTCTTTTCTTGTTAGATAAATAAATAAATAAAATAAAATAAAATCGTAGTGAAAAAGGTAGGAAAAAGGGGCGCGGGCAATTGGTTTGAGGATAGGTGGGGGTGATTGGTGATTGTGGATTAAAAATTAGAGAATTTGGGGGATAATTGAGGGAGAATTTTTTGAGGGGTAGTTTAGGGGGAAGAAATTTGGGGATTTGTGGGGGGATAATAAGGACGGGGGGATTGGTTGGAAGATAGGTGGGGGCGATTGGGTGATTGTGGATCAAATTGGAAAATGTGTGTGATTGAGGAATAATTTTTAGGGGAAGTTTGGGGGAAGCAATTTGGGGGGTAATTAGGTCGGGGAGATTGGTCGGAGGATAGGAGGGGGCGATTGTGGGTTGCTGATTAAAAATCCGAGCATTTGGGGGGTAGTTGAGGGAGAATTTTGAGTAGTTTAGGGGGAAGCTGATGAAGATTTTGGGGGGATAATGAGCAATAGTTGGGGTGACAATTTGTGTAATTTGGAGGGAAGTCGACTTTTCAAGAAAAGACGAGTGGAAAAAGAAAAACCTAGAGGGACAGGTGGGGGGAGGATATTTCCCCAATAAGGCCTCCCGTCATCAACAACTCAATAATATCCCTTTTGGATGGATCTCAGCAACAAAATGATCTCTTTATAGCTACAACGAATTTAATTCGTCAAATCATTTTTAGTTAAAAAATGAAAGAAAAAGCAAACAAAATGAAACTGAAGTCGTTTGAACTCGTGGAACAAACTTTACTCGATTGCTGTTCCATTCTTTACCCTCTTTTTTTCCACATAAACCTTTTTTTCATATCTAGCGTCGGAAACGGAGTTATTAAAACAGAGTTTTCTAAGTTACCTCTGAAACGTTTCAAGGGCTGGAGGGTGGATTGAAGGGCGGCGAAGGGGGTGGTAGACAGGATGGAAATGAGAAAAAGGGATTCTACTCCAGTCTGAGCTTTTAAGTGGGAAAACTATTTTCCAAGTGGAGTTGGAATTCGTTTTATTACAAAACCCCCTCCACTCCTCTGCCAGTAAGGAGGGGCTGAAACAACAGTCTTGACCCATACAAATAGTCAGTCATCAGTCTTTTCCTCCCTTAATTATAAAGAGTTTTCCTCCCCCCTTCAAGTTTCCTAGAGTTTGGATTACAGAGAACAATTCCAATAATTCCGAAGAAACCTTCGAAGATCCTCCACCCTAATAGAAGGGGACGTCACCAGACTATATTAAATTACTGTCAGACTCAAAATTCCACGATTTTTTATCCTTAAACCGTGTAAAACCTCAAATATTTATTACGAAAGTTGTGATAAAAATAAGAAAGGTTTCTGTATGTGACGTTAAAGGCATGAAATTCTCTCATTTTCACCTTTTTCGTCGAGATCTCGAAAATAGGGGACCATAAAGAGCCATTCGGTGTCCATAACTTGAAGACTCGAAGGCTCCTTTTTTCCTAATAACAAAGGATTTTTCGTTCCCCTTCTTATTTTAGGAAATCCTACGAATTCCCCCAGGGAGGTTGTTACACGAGAATCCAATCTGGCCCCTTTATTACAACACTAAATTGTCTATCAAAAATAAGATTTCATTATTTTTCTAAATAAAGCTTAGAGGACATTGATTCGTGTTTCCCCTCCGGCCACGAAATTAGGTTCAGTCGATGAACAGCGAAAAATTTAAACTTTTACGTCCTAATAAGCCTTGATAATAAACAAAAAACATCCAAAAATTTATAAATTGTTTTTCTCCCTTTTTTTCGTTGGGAAAATATAATGGAAGGTAGGTAGGTTTTATTTTTTTATGCGTTAATATATTCCTCGTGTAGAAAACAATTCATTAACCTGCTCAATTATTAATGTTGTAATTACGCCCTTTTTAAGCCTCCGGTAATAAACGAGAGAAAACAACGTTTTTAAAGAGTGCTCTTGTATGGATAATGGTAGGGCTTGTTTTTATTGTTTTATTTTTTTTTATTTTTTTAGCGGATTTCCGGAGGAAAGCAGGCTATTGGGGCCGGCCTCACGGCGGCTTTCGGCTTAGAGGCTTATATATTCGTGATCAGGAGTTTTTCATTATTATTTTTTTTTTTAAGCCCACAAAATCGTATATGACTTGAGGATAGTCGATGAAAATACACCACAACCATAAGGATAAACCAAAGTAGACATAATTACATCCATTAATTCCTTCCCCCCAAACATCTCCTCAAAACTCTCCCTTAACTATCGAATTCTCAGAAACCAATAATCCCCCCACATATCATCCAACCAACCCCCCCCCCACCTAATTAACCCCCAAATTCTATAAATTGCTGCCCCCAAACTCCCCCTCCGAATTCTCCCTTAACTATCCCTCCCCAATTTTCACAATCCCCTAATCGCCCCCACATATCCTCCAACCAACACCTAATTAACCCCCAAATTCTATAAATTGCTTGCCCCCAAACTCCCCCTCCGAATTCTCCCTTAACTATCCCTCCCCATTTTCGCATCCCCTAATCGCCCACATATCCTCCAACCCCATAGACACCTAATTACCCCTAATTCCACAAATTGATGCCCCCAAACATCCCCTCAAAATTATTCCTCAACTATCCCCCCAAATTATCCGATTTTTAAACCACAATCCCTCTATCGCCTCTCCCCCAACCTAATTATCCCCCCATCCCAAATTGCGTCCCCCAAACTCCCCCTCCAAATTCTCCCTTAACTATCCTCCCAAATTCTTCGATTTTTAATCTACAATCCCCCAATCGCCTCCAACTATCCTCCACCCCCCCCTAATTACCCTCCCCCCAAATCCCTAAATGGCTTCCCTCAGACTACTCCTCTAAATTTTCCCTAACTATCCCCCCAAATTCTCAGATTTTTAATGTACTATCCCTCTCCCTGCAAGATTCCTCCAACTATCTCCCCTAAATCCTTCAATTTCCTCCAAATCCATCAAATTTAACCACTCGTCCCCCAACTAGGTAGTTCCCCCGAAAATCCCCCCAACTATTCTCCGATTGTTCCCCACACTATCCCCCTCCCAGCAATCTTTAAAAAGTACCTACCAACTTAAAATGTAGGTAACTACCTATTCTTAAAAATTACCTGTCTACTAATTTTAGTGGTTTTTTATCATGGGGGAAGAAATTAAAATGAAAAGGTTGATCCTCAGGCGCTGAATAAAAAAAAACGTAATTAATTTTTTTTAAGCAACCTTCCAGGGTTGCGTTTTCTTTTTCTCCGCCATTTTTCCGCTTTTGTATAACCTTAACTGATCAACGATAATACTCCCTTCTCGAGTTTTCATTCATGTCCAAATCCAAATTTTACCCCGATTCGAGATGATCAAAACGTCATCAAAATTAAGATTATTAATTTATGTTTTCCTATGTTGCAGGTAAATCACTAGTCTTTTCTTCATAAAATTATCACTCTGAGGTATTGTAAGTATACTTTAAATGCAGATTATTATGAAAAAAAAATCGTAAAAAATGGACCAAAAATTCTAAAAGGTTCGAAAACCTCTTTTTCCCTCAATTTTTATTTTACACGAAAAATTTTCAACGTTTTAATGAATAAAGACGAAAAAGAAAATTAATTATTCATCAATTCCTAAGTCGTCCATTTCCTTTTTTGGAGCCCCCTCCCTATTTTTAAAACGTATTTTCCTCTTTTTAATTTTTTTTTCCTCTGGAGAAAAAATAAAATAAATAAATCGCAAAAAATTGGGGTCGCTACGTTTAGACTTTTTTTTTAATCCTACTCAAACAATGTGAATATTTCCCCTCCTTTTGGATTATGTTCTCCTTTTTTTTCCATTTAAAAAAATTAAATTTTTGAATCTTTAATTTTAATTTTCTCCGATTACTTTTCTCGCTCACGGAGCAATTAAACCCTATTAAGTTGAGCAAACAAACACCCTGTTTAGGGAGAAAAAAATTAAACTGAATACATATTTCAAACGAATTCCCCAATATCCCGGATCCCTTAGTAAGTCCTTGAGTTTAAAAAATTGTTTATCTGAATCTGTATTATTTTACATCGTTTTTAAAGCGCTCATTTTAGAGCTAAAAATGAATTTGATGTAAAAAATTGATGGGTGTCGATAAGTCCGTCAGGAAGGGTGGAAAAAAGTAGGGCGGAATTTTAATTAAAATACCCCTTTCCTATGCTGATACTTCCACGTTTTCCTAAAGAGAAGAGGGACCTCTGGGTAGAACGGAACGTTGATAAGAGACGTTTCCTCCTGTCAGGCCGCGTCTGAAAACGCACGTGCTCCACGATGAATAGGGAACGTGTGACAACGTGTCATGCGGGAATTTAACTTTTTTTAAATTGATCAATAAAACCATTTTGCTCCCAAAACTTTGAAAGTTCAGGAGGAAAGATGCTTAGAGTTAGAGCAAGTTTTTTTCATTGGGATCTCGAGGGTCTTTTATTGACAAAAAGGGTCATAATCTAGCTAAAAAGGTTCTTTTCTTATCAAATAAGGTTTAAAATGATAGTGAAGGGTCTTTTCTACTCAAAAAGGGTCAAAATCTAGCTAAAATGGGTCTTATCTTATTTTTAAAAAAAAGTTCAAAATAATACTGAAAAGGGTATTTTTTTTTTTCAAAATGGGTCAAAAACTAGCTAAAAAAAGTCTTTTCTTGTCCAAAATGGTCACAATCTAGCTAAAAATCGTATTCTCTTATTAAAAAGGTTCAAAATAATAGTGAAAAGGGTCTTTTCTTGTCAAAAAAAGGTTCAAAATCTAGCTAAAAAGGGTCTTTATTATCAAAAAGGTTTAAAATCCAGCTGAAAAGTTTTTTTTTTATATTAAAAAAGGTTCAAAATAATAGTCATAAAGGTCTTTTCTTGTCATTAGGGGTCTAAATTTAGCTGAAAAGGGTCTTTTCTTGTCAAAAAAAGGTTCAAAATCTAGTTAAAAGGGTCTTTTCTTATCCAAAAGGTTCAAAATCTAGCTGAAAAGGGTTTTTCCATATCAAAGAAAGGTTCAAAATAATGGTGAGAAGGGCCTTTTCTTGTCAAAATGGGTCAAAACCTTTTATAAAGGGTATTTTCATATATAAAAAAAAAGGTTTAAAATAATTGTGAAAAGGGTCTTTTCTTGTAAAAAAAGGTTCAAAATTTAGCTCAAAAGGGTTTTCTCTTATCAAAAAAACGAACTTCGGACGAACTTCCTCTTCGTCGACCTAATTTTCGAAAATCCGTGATTTAAAGAAAAAAAAAGATATTGAAACGTCTCAAAGAGGGCGGATGATAAGGAAGGGGGAGGCGAAATTGAATCAGGAAGAGACTCTCCCCCGCACGAGAGGTGGTTACAATGGTAGCGTCTCTTTCTATTGTTCGAACAATCTAACAACAGTGAAGTTCCTTCCAAAACGTTATATCCATCTCATCCTATCACATATTCTATATTAGCTCCCTTTCCACCCTTCAACCCGCCGACGTCTTTTCTTACAATGGTACCTGACAAAAATGACAATAGAGGTAATTCCTTGAGTACGTTATTGTTTCGAGGTTTTGAATAGAATGCGTTTTAGCTTGGGAAAAAGGTAAACTTTTTGATACATAATCGCTGTATATTGTTAATTTTTATGTTATTTATATGGAGGGTGGGTTTTTTAGTAATACGAGGGGATTTGACCCACGGCAGACAGGGTCAAGGGATCGTTATGAGGGCGAGCCAAGTCCCCTACGCTATTTATAAGATCCGCCTTCTGAATACAAAGTCGGTTTTACCCCCCCGACTACTTTTTTGTCCACGTTTACTCCGCGACTTTTCTTCGTGCGGAAGGACAACGGAGGGACCTTAAGATCAATTTTTGATCCTCTTCTTTTCAGGATCTCATGGGTGAAACGTTTTTTGTTTATTCTAACTTTAAGGGTAGAGTCTTTTCGTTTTCAAGGGTCGATTGGGGAAAAACTGAACGGTGCATTCGTGTAAAGGCCTTATGCTGCATATTTTCTTTATTTTTTTTTGGGTCAAAAATTTTTATTTTCGAATCAGCCCAAAATGTGGTTTAAGACTATTTTTAGGGCCAGAAACACGAATCTGAGGTCGGTTTTTGGATGGAAAAACATTTTTTTGACCTCACCAAAAAGGGGACCCTTCTTCACTTTTGACCCAAAAATTTTCATTTTTTGATTTGACCAAAAATGTGGTTTTAGACTATTTTTAGGGTTAGACACACGAATCTGAGGTCGGTTATGAGGTATAAAAATATTTTTTTCGACCTCATCAAAGGGGGGACCCTTCTTCACTTTTTTGACCCAAAAATTTCCTTTTAAATCAGCCCAAGATGTGGTTTTAGACTATTTTTAGGGCCAGAAACACGAATCGGAGGTCGGTTTTCGGATGTTAAAACGTTTTTTCGACCTCACCAAAGGGAGGACCCTTCTTCAATTTTTTGACCCGAAAATTTTCATTTTTTGATTCAGCCCAAAATGTGGTTTTAGACTATTTTTAGGCTCAGAAACACAAATCTTGATTCGATTTTGGGATATAAAATTTTTTTTTTCTACCTTATCAAAGGGGGCCCTTCTACACTTTTTTGACCCAAAAATTTTCATTTTTTTATTTGACCAAAAATGTGGTTATAGACTATTTTTAGGGTCAGAATCACGAATCTGAGGTCAGTTTTCGGATGTAAAAACATTTTATTCGACCTCATCAAAGGGGTGACCCTTCTTCACTTTTTTGACCCAAAAATTTTCATTTTTTGATTTGACCAAAAATGTGGTTTTAGACTATTTTTTGGCCCAGAAACACAAATCTTGAGTTGAATTTGGGGTATGAAATATTTTTTTTCTACCTTATCAAAGGGGGGACACTTCTTCACTTTTTTGACCCGAAAATTTCCATTTTTTTTTTTTTAAATCAGCCCAAGATGTGGTTTTAGACTATTTTTAGGGCCAGAAACACGAATCGGAGGTCGGTTTTAGGATGTAAAAACATTTTTTTGACCTTCCCCAAAGGGGGGACCCTTCTTCAATTTTTTGACCCGAAAATTTTCATTTTTTGATTCAGCCCAAAATGTGGTCTTAGACTATTTTTAAGCTCAGAAACACGAATCTTCAGAGTTAGAGCTCAAAATGGTTTACACGTGGCCTGGGCGCTCCAGAAGCACAAACAAGATTAATCGTTTTATGGCTTGAAAACAAGCCTTTTATATACAGCTCTTCTAAAACATAAAATTTATTTACTTTCCGAACAAGTTGATGTATATACTTTATTTTAAAAGGTATTGGATTTTTTATTTTGTTCCCTGGACTAGAGATTCTGAAGTTTACCAAGTCCAAGAGTTTGCGAACAAAATCCCTTTCCAGTGAACGCAACCCACTTTTCGGTGGTCGTCACAGTTGAGAAGAAGAAAAAAAAATTGGAGGGGGAAGGTGGCTAAAGAGTCTCAAAGCGTAGCATGACTACCCGAGGGGTCGAAGAGCAAGAAACTTGGCCAGGACCGGAAAATGCATTAAACTTTGTAGGGGTTGGTGCGGTGGGGGGTGGGTGGGTGAGGGTGGGGGGCAGGAAAGTTGTGTGCCCGTTTCGCACTGGGGTGGGAAGCAAAAAGGACGAACAATTTATATCTGAATCACTTATTTATCCGGCTACCCACAACCTTTAGGCCTTAATACCGAACTCTCCCTCTTAATCGTAAAATAGGGAAACTGTTTCCTAAAGGTCGTAAAACATTACTGTCGTTTTCACTAATATTATCTACCCGCCCTTTTTACGATCCTCACTTCCCCCTCTACCTTGTCTATTTATCAAAATTAAATATAGACCCCCGACCACTTTTTTTATGGCCTAGAGGACTTGATTTGTCTCTTCTTTATGGGGGAGAGAGGTATACTAGTTTGCCTTTCAAGGAAAGCACAAAGAAAGGACGTCCTAGCTCTTACGTTGGCCCATGCTTGGGTCATCACAAACATGTCCCGCTTATGTCTGTCTAAGAACGGTCTTTTCTTGTCGAAAAAAGGTTCAAAATTTGGCTAAAATTGGTCTTATTGTCGAAAAAAGTCAAAATCTGGCCAAAAAGGGTCTTTACATGGGTAAAAAGCGTCAAAATCTGTCTGAGGGTCTCTTCTTGTCATTAGGTGGCAAAATCTGGCTGAAAAGGGTCTTTTCTTGGTGAAAAAGGGTTAAAATCTGTCTGAAAAGGGTCTTTTCTAGGGAAAAAAATTTGACCCTTTTCGACAGGTGGTTGGAGAAGGTTTTGGTGAGTGTGCGTGAGAGGATGAGGAGGGTGAGGAGTTATTGTGGTAGTGTGGTGGTGGAGGTAGAGTGTGGAGGAGTTATGGTGGTAGTGGTGGCGGTGAAGGAGGATGAGGAGGTGGTGGAGGAAGAGTTATTGGTGGAGGAAGAGTTATTGGTGGTAGTGGTGGTGGCGAAGGAGGATGAGGAGGTGGTGGAGGAGGAGTTATTGGTGGTAGTGGTGGTGGTGAAGGAGGATGAGGAGGTGGTGGAGGAGGAGTTATTGGTGGTAGTGGTGGTGGTGAAGGAGGATGAGGAGGTGGTGGAGGAGGAGTTATTGGTGGTAGTGGTGGCGGTGAAGGAGGATGAGGAGGTGGTGGAGGAAGAGTTATTGGTGGTAGTGGTGGTGGCGAAGGAGGATGAGGAGGTGGTGGAGAGTAGTTTTAGGGTGGTGCGAAGGAGGTGAAGGTGGTGGAGATAGTTAGTGTGTAGTGGTGGTGGTGAAGGAGGATGAGGAGGTGGTGGAGGAGGAGTTATTGGTGGTAGTGGTGGATGTTGATGAGGAGGAAGAGGAGGTCGAGGACGAGGAAGAAGTGGTGGTGGTGGTAGTCTTGGTGGATGTAGAAATGGTAGATGAAGTGGAGTAAGAGTGCTGATTCTGCCTTATTCTCCTCCACCTTCACCACCACCCCGAGGAAGAACCGGCCAATCACAAATTTCCTTTCCACATCATTATCAAGAACTGTGATTAGTTCAGTTCCAATCCTCAGATAGGAGTTAATTAAGAAACCTTAATAATTTTCAGCCAAAAGTGTATTTTCTGGAGTACACATTAACTGTAAAAAAACCAATAAAGAAAGTTAAAAAAGAGGGTAAAAATTGTGATTAAAATGGGGTGTAAAAGTTAATCATCATCAAGGGTAGGGCTATAATAAAGAACGCAATTTCCCTTAATACAAAGCAGGAAGGTCGGTTTGAATTTCAAACACCCCCTTGACCACCCTTCCCACCTTGGAAATCCCTTCTCGTGTTTTCCTCAACATTCTTCATCAAGGACTAAGCAAGAAAAACCGTCTTCGATCTCCACTTTTGTCAAAAAACGAGCTTTTGAGGTCTACCTATAAATTCGCTAAGGTTTATACTAAAGTCTTGAGAAAAAATAATTCCCTGTGTCTAATGGATTTTTTATTTCTCTCTATAAAATCGCGTATTCCAGACAAGTCTCATAAATGCTTTTCTTACTGGATATATGAAATAGACAAGTCATGGGCGGTTAGGGAGGATAAGACGAATATAATGGCCGATAATACACATTTTATCGCCGGGGGGAGATAAAGAATTATATTATTCGAGGAAGGAGAAATAAAAGATTAGCCTCGTTAAACTTAAGAAGAAAGAAAAAATCCGACGTTTCTGCCTTTGAAATTTGATATTTCAATAAAATATTACATTTTGATGATCAAAGCGATCGCTAAAGAGCGAAACGTCAGATAGAGGGGAAAACGTGGTCCTGAAAGGATATCAACGAGATAACCGGTTACAAACAGATTCACAGGTAGAAAAGATTAAAACGAGTTAGCCTTTTGTGGCAATGTGAAGATGAGACGAAAAAAAGGGAAACCGGGATGGTAATTGTTTTAGGAATCACACCCCGAACCCCTTTTTCGTCCCTCATTCATCTATCGCTCGGGGAAAAGCTTTTGCTTTTGTCCCAAACCAACCTTGATGAACGTTCAAAGCTTAAATTAGGGCGAGAGCTGAGAGAAAGCATTTTCTTTAGAAAAGGCCTCCCTTTACTTCGGATTCGATATAATTTCCACCGACGCTTCTGTTAATTCGAGTTTTCTAGTTTTAAAAGCATTGAGAATTAGAGGGCTCATTCTTTAGACAAAAAGTGAAATAAATTAAGCTTCTGGAATTAGCCACTAGGATGCGCCAAACTCTAGTTAAACTATAAAAGAAATTGGAGACGCGTGATGTTTGACCGCAAATGGAAAACGGACTGAAAAGTTGGTTTCCCCACACACGTGCTTTCCACCCTTTCTGGATCCCCTCCCTGAATAGAAACTTTGAACTCCACGAGTCTCGACAAATAGCCCGAGGCTCGATAAAGGGGAAACCTCGATATGAGTTTCCCAACATAACATACCCTGGCCAGAAGCCATAGTTTTCGGTAAATACATGACAAAGCCGGAAGGTAACTTCCGACTCAGTAACTACACGTAAATAACTTTATGTAGATTTCGTATCGAAATTATCACTTCTGAAAGGTTCAAAAACAAAAGCGTTGTTGATACTGCACAATTTGGTCCTTTTAGTTTACAAAAGAGTCTTTTTTGGTGCAGAAATAGATTAGAGAACATTCGAAAACAAAGTTTACATATCAGCGAGGTTATCTTGAGGTTATAGAAGGTACTTTGTTTATGCAACTCCTTGAAAGATCCCTGGAAACGTTTTTATCGCGATCTACGTCTAACCTGGGAGTTTTCCTTTTCTTTTGTGATACGAACTTACACCGTATTGATTTTAAGTTTTAAGTCTGGGAGGGTAGAACTTGGACACTATCTCTTCCTGCAGGTACGCAAAGACAATAGTCCCTATCCAATATTAGCATTTCGAAATGGGTGCTAGGGCTTTAACATCTAACCCCTTTTACCATTGTCTCTGCTTAACAAATCGAGAGGATTGAATTTTAAGGGTCGCAGATTCCTATGAGGAAGTTACTCGAATGCTTTTCATACCGGCTGATATACAGCGGCGAAGATTAAAGTTGTCGTTATGTCATGGATGATAAAATATTGGGTTTTTTCACCACCCTTATTAGTCGAGATAAATTTTAGAATATTAACTAAAGATGTCATTTTGGATACTCGGCGATATATCACCTTGCCACGTGCTTTGAGTTAGTAGAGAACGTAAATCATCTTATGTTTTGGGGAATAGGTTTCGAGTTGCTGATGCTGTTGATGTCACCAGGTCGAATATCAAATTGGTGAGTTCTAAAGCGTGGAAAAATTAAAATCCTGTTTAGATGCGGAAATGACATGTCCAGTGCGTCATGAAGAGTTAGGGTGTGGGGTGGGGTGGTGGTGGAGGGGCGAGGGGGTGAAGAGTGGCGGTTGTTTGTATTTGACATTAGGTCTGCGGGTTCCGTCATTCGGGCGGAAAAGTGTATGTGAGCTCATTTTTCTCTCCGTTCCGAAATAAAGCGGACCCCCGGACCGAATCCCACCCCCAGACCACTTGATTGATGCCTCCAGTTTGCGGGGAGAAAAAGAGGCGAATTTGTCCCATTCCTTTTTTTTACCCCCGACGCTTTTTTTGTTTGTTTACTTCCCTTTTAAAAATATCGAAATCGTTTAATTACCATTTTACAACGATAGTAAACTGATATGTCCAATTTGGCTCGGAACAGGCTAATTAGAGTGTCAGATTACGTGACGTATGTTTGGTCAAATTAAACTCGTATAGCTCGTGTTAAGTGATGGTAATCCGAACTTTTCTCCCTGTTTTAGTTATCATTTATCAAAAAGGATTCAATTTTGTTTTACTGTCAAACGAGATACAGGAGCCTCCTTTTGGAGGTGTATTTTGTTCGTCGTTTAGGGTTCTAATTGGCCAGGAGGTATTGCCTGGTCGCGTTAAAGGCCATGGATTGGCAAGGGAAGCGTAATCATGGTTGTCGCATTCGATTGGTTGGACGCCGTTGCCCAATCGCGTTCAAGGCCATGGATTGGCATGGGAATCATCATGGTGGTCGCCTTTGATTGGTCAGGCGCCGTAGCCCAATCGCGTTCAAGGCCATGGATTGGCAAGGGAAGCGTTATCATGGTTTTCGCCTTCGATTTTTCAGACAGTGTTGCCTAATCGCCTTCAAGGCCATGGATTGGTAAGCTAAGCATTATCATGGTTGCCGCATTCGATTGGTCAGACGTTGTTGCCTAATTGCGTTAATGGCCTTGGATTGGAAAGGTAAGCATAGCCTTATCATGGTTGTCACCTTCAATCGGTTAGATGGCGTTGCCTAATCTCTTTCAAGGCCTTCGATCAGAAAAGAAGTCGTAGCTTTTCCTTGTTTACAGCCTCCAATAAGGTTGAAAGGAACAGGAGCTTCATTTCATGATAAATTCGTTTAAAAAATGTGTTTTCAAAACTGATCTGAATCAATGCATTTCAATTTTCTGAAGTTCTAAAGGAAGCCATCAATCAAACGATCGAGATTGTAGCGCTTCGTATTAAATAAAAGTTCATCAATTATACATGGGAAGGAAATAAAAATGTTTTTTTGAAGATTTAACGTTGAGTAAATAGGGACATGGTGTCCAATCGTCATTCATCAATCATAAGCGGTAAAGCGTTTTCGCATCCTTCTCTTTCTTTCGGGAGTCGGAGAGAGATCATTAAGTTTCCATTAAGGGCCTTCTCTTTTGGGCCTCTATCTTTTCAGGTCGGGATTCACCCCAACCATTGCGGAGGGGCGCTGGGCATTCCCATTAAAGGCAATTACCCCCTTCTTTTTCCATAGAACATAAACGTAAAAGGGCGATAAAAAAAAAGGAACATCGAGACAATTGGAAATGAATTACGCGATTTTCCTTCTTTTTTTCGAACCCTCGCAATTTTTCTATGCGGGGTTCTTAGACCTCTCCCGGGGGAGTTAAGTGATTCACTTCTCGTCCCATTACATCCAGAATGGCCCAATCCGAGGCAATAAAAACAGACAGTCTGACACTCCACGCAAATTAATCGCCCGCGTTATTACTCCGCATTGTAATTAAGACGGTTGTCACGTGAAAACAGATGTAAAAAACTGCAATTTTTTGTTTATTTCCAAATAAATCAAGCGAAATTCGCATAACTATGGAAGTAAAGCAATGATGACTCGCCTGGGGACAGAATTCATTACTAGCAAGTGCGACATCTATCATCAAAGCCTATACCCACCAAAGCCATCACCAACTCCTCCAATATCACCACTACCACCTCCTCCTCCTCCTCGACCACCACCTCCTCCTCCTCTTCCACCTCCTCCACCACCACCAATAACTCCTCCTCCTCCTCCTTCTCGACCACCTCCTCTTCCACCACCTCCTCCACCACCAGCAATAACTCCTCCTCCTCGACCACCACCTCCTCCTTTTACACCTTTCCACCACCACAAATAACTCCTCCACCACCACCAATAACTCCTCCTCCTCCACCACCACCACTCACCACCACCATCACCACCACCACCACCACCACCAATAACTCCTCCTCCTCCTCCTCGACCACCACCAATAACTCCTCCTCCACCACCACCACCACCACCAATAACGCCTCCTCCTCTTCGACCACCACCTCCTCCTCTTCCACCTCCTCCACCACCACCATTAACTCCTCCTCCTCCTCGACCACCACCTCCTGCTCCTCCTCCTAGACCATCACCATCATCTCCTCTTCCTCCTCCACCACCAATATCTGCCCTCCTCCTCCACCACGACCAACCAATCAATAGCCTTGAACGCTATTTAACTCAGATTTATCTTGTTACAGGAGAGAAGCCTTTCAAGTGCGACTGGAGCGGGTGCACGTGGTCGTTCGCGAGGTCGGACGAGCTCACCCGGCATTACAGAAAGCACACCGGACTTCGGCCCTTCAAGTGCAGCAACTGCGACAAATGTTTCAGCCGCTCGGACCACCTCTCGTCGCACGTCAGGAGGCACAACTCCTCCTTAGCCTAAAAAGTATGGAAAGTATTTTGAACCTAACATCTTCCCAGCGCTTCCTTTCAAAATCAAAGCGCTCAAAAACAGCACATCCAAAAAAAAATATTGTTACCAGAAATATTGATAAAAATAACAGAAGAAAATTTTTAAACTGGACATTTTAACTGTAAAGAATTCTTTCGTATTAATGTAAACGTTTTTTAGAAGTTTTAAGAGGAAAATTTTTGATTAAATTTTCGCGCACACCGCGAAACGCTCAAACTTTAAACCAGAAAAGCGTGAAAAACGCGTTGTGTCCAAATTTAGGTTTTTTTCATTTCTTTTTTAAGAAAAAAACAATTACGCTCATTTTATATAATCGTGTTTTCAAATTCATTTAAAAAAAATTCGTACCTTTATCGTTTTCTTTGCTTATATCTCCAAAACCGTCCATTTTTTCAAGTTTAACCCTTCAAAAAGTTGTAAAGAATTGAATTCCTTTCAATTTCTTATTCTAACTTCACATTTAGGCCAAACGTTTACCAAGCTCAAAGATTTGACCAAAAACATTTTTGGCTTTTACACCTAAACTATTATTGATATTCACACTAGACGACCTAAGAAATATTCCAATTTTCAATACCTTTGAAATGAGCCTAGTCTGGTCTCGATCGGATAAATAGTTCTTGAGTTAAAGCCAAAAAAGTTTAAAATCCAGAAAACAATCTTGTCTTGATGAGATCATTAGTTTTAACTCGAGAGCCTAATCTTGATCAGTCTACCTTTAAGCTTCTGTACTTCAGCCTCTATTAGGTCTAGATATCAAGTTATTATATGAAATCGAAAGGAAATTTAATGCTCTACAACTTTGAATTATTTTTATCCTCGAGAAATGAACTGGTTAAAAGATATGAGCAAAAAACCGAAAAAGGTGTCATATTCAAATTTTTGGGTCCCTTTTGTCCCTTCCTTTTATTTTCAGTTTTTCCCTATAAATGTTCAACTGTGATATGTTTAAATAGATAAAAAGTATTACTAATATTTAAAAGTTCTAGGAATTTTCAATTTTGAGCTTCCTTTCCCCCTTTTTTGGCCAAAAAATGAGCGTAATTAAATCACTGCCACATCTAAGGGTGGCCCTAACTAGTTTAAAAAAATTGTTTAAATTAGTCATAAAATCCCTAGTCTAAACATCCCCGCCGTCGTATTTTTATAAACAAAAATAAATAAACATTCACCTTCATGGGGCCCCCTTTTTTGTAATTTTTATTTTTTTGTTTATTTAGGAGGAAATTTTTGGAGTTTTTCCCGTATACGCTCCATTTATGTGATAAAAAAGAATTTTTAAAATCACTCCTAAAAACGAAATTTCCAGAGTAAAAGATTTTTAAGAAATAATTTTTAAAGGAAATTATTGTTTAGAAAAAAATTATTTTGCTTGTTGACTGTTTATTAGCTTAAATTTTGCTTTTTGTTGTTAATTTTTAAGGCTATTCTGGTAAAATGGATTAAAAAAAAAGTTTTCGGAATTGAGTTGTCCGAGGGAAAAAACGGACGGTTGGTATCCCTGATTGTGACGTCACGTTAAAAATGGCGGATCCGTTTCATTAAAGAAAACGTTTTTTCCCTTTTACTCCTTAATTGAATTTTAAAAAAATTAAAACTATATTAAGTTTTTAGTATTCTATTGTAAAATGCATTCCTTGTTCTTTATTAGCTAATATTGTTTTTCCAAATAGTTGGCACTAAAATTAAAAGGCCGAATTTTTCATCTTTTTTTGCGAATTTATTACATTGTAAATAATTCCGGCTAATCGTGTGTTTTGTAAATTTGGTAAAAGTGTATTTTAAGTGGTTAAACAAATTGTACATTTTTTTGTAAAAATAAGTCAAAATGAAGAAGGAAAAAGTTTTTAATTTAGAAAATTTGAGTTATACATAGTCTATGTGATGCTTTCAATGTTAATAAATGCATATTTAATAATATATTTTCACTTTTTTTTGTCTTTTTTTTTTCTTTTCTTTTAAAAAATTTATGAAATTGTAAAAAAAATTTATTTTATGTTTTATTTTTTTAATTTTATTGATTTTAAATCGTTAAAATAACTTAAAAAAAGGTTAATATATGAGAGAAAGAATGTGAATCTAGTATTACGTAAAACTTGTAAGGGTTTTTACCATTATGTAAGACGTAAAATATAATAAAAATTCCAAAAATGGTACTTTTTTTCTATGGATAAGTGTGAACGGTGGGATTTACCACTTGAGTGAAATAATTTTTAAAATTACAAGAATGTGTCAAATGTCTTGGACGATTTTCCCAATTAGAATTCAACTCGCCATACGGCTGGGTTCTATTAACAAGAATTGTGTCAAATAATAAAATAATTGAGTAGAGCTTTTCATGATCGATCATAACCTGTTTGACTGGTTTGGACAGTTCATGATGAATTTAAACCGGTTACTACTGTTTAATAATAGTCAGAACCGATTTTGACTGGTTAGAACCTGTTTATGATTAATCAGAACCGATTTTGACTGGTTATAACCTGTTAATGATTAATCAGAACCGATTTTGACTGGTTAGAACCTGTTTATGATTAATCAGAACCGATTTTGACTAGTTAGAACCTGTTAATGATTAATCAGAACCGATTTTGACTGGTTGGAACTGTTTAAGAATAGTCAGAACCGATTTTGACCGGTTAGAACCGGTTTAAGAATAGTGAAAACTGAGTTTGACTGATTATAACCGGTTTATGATTAACCAGAACCGAATACGACTGGTTAGAACCTGTTTATGATTAATCATAACCGATTTTGACTGGTCAGAGCTGTTTATGACCAATCAGAACCGATTTTGACTAGTTATAACCGTTCTCCACACTAGTATGGACCTTTTTTTAACCGGTTTAAACCTATTTAGACTAGTTATAACCGGTTTTTGTTCATTAAAACGGTTATGAGGGAAAAACATTTTTGATCATTTCTAACCCACAGATCTACCTGTATGCTAGACTAACTCGTTAAATTATTTTGATGCGTCTGTTTTTGTTGTTTTAATATATTTTTGGGTTAAATTGTATAAAAAATAAAAGACATTTGAATCGTTCTTGTTAGAGAGATTTTACAACATTTTTAAATGTTCAAAAACTAAGATTTTACAATAAAAGTAATGAAAATGTGAGATCTTCCAACGAAAATGTTTTTTGGGAAAATAGAAGTTTTTTTAATTCTCGATTTAAAACGTTTTTTTCTGTTTAACTAAAGGGATGTGATCGAAAAAAGTATATTTTATGATGAGAAAATACTAGATGTACCCATTTTTTATAAGTGTTTCATTTTTTCTCCCCAGAGCCCTCATTCCCGTAATTTCTCTCGATTTTCGCTCTTTTAAGGATTTTTAATTCCCAGCTGTATGTCGTTACCAAGATTTTTTATATAAATTTCCATAGTTTTTACATTTTTTCGTGTTTTCGGAGAGACTTTCTAATTTTTTTTTTTATTTTGAATTGTATAAAGTTTGTTTTTTTATAATGCCAAAAAAGATCTCGTAAATCAA
Source organism: Orius laevigatus (assembly GCA_018703685.1). Taxonomy (NCBI): domain Eukaryota; kingdom Metazoa; phylum Arthropoda; class Insecta; order Hemiptera; family Anthocoridae; genus Orius; species Orius laevigatus. Next base: position 24,320 of record JAGWEN010000319.1, on the reverse strand, counting down.
CGAATCAAAAAAGAAAAAAGTTTATTGAAAGTCTCTTAATTGAAAAATTTGTTACCTTTGTCTGTGTACATTGTTGGTGTAAATATGAAGCTCAGTAAAAAAAAAAAAAAATAATTTTTTTTTCCATTTTCAGTTTTTAAAAATCTAAATTTTTTTGATTGTTTACAAATTGTATACGGACATGAAAAAATATATTTCCCCGCTTCGCCATTTTTGTGTTTAAACTTAGTTTTTAAAATGGTTAAGAACAATTTTTATTTTGTTCATAAGGAAAATATCCACAAAAATCAAAAAAAATTTAAAAAAAAATCCCTGTTATTTCCTTAATTGTATTTAAGAAAGAAAATAAATTTGTATTTTAATCTTTAATTTATTTATTTATTTACCTATTTCTTTATATGATAGAATGAAAAAGGAGAATTTTAACTAGAAATTTTGTTTTTTAACCTTTTAGAACGGTTTAGAAATATTCAGAACCGAGTTTTGCTTATTAGGTTTATGATTAATCAGAACCGATTTTGAACGGTTAGAACTGATTTAAAATAAACTACAACCGATTTTGACTGGTTAGAGCTGTTTATGACCAATCAGAACCGACTTTAACTGGTTAGATTTTATAGGATAGAATGAAAAAGGAAGATTTGACCAGAATTACCTTTTATGGAAAAAAGACTTGGAAAGATGAAGAAAATTTTTAGCGAAGTCAACAGAGCTTAGGATAAATATTTCCTGGATGTTTTCATAAAGAATTTACAAAGATGTCGGGTTTTCTTCATCGAATCTCGATCTGGGAGACATGGAAAACTTTCCAGACTTGACTAATCCGCCTTAAAGACGTTCTCTGTTTATCTTTCGAGTTTTCCGTGGCCGTCCAAAAGGATTTTATTTATCAAAAAACATCTTAGAGATTCCGTTAGGAATTAAAGGGACGTTAACATGGTTTGGGGCAGAACATGTGCGCTTTGTGTAGTTAATGTAGGGTGGAAAAGCAACGTTTCGTGACGGAGATATCGCCTCGCATCAGGGGCGCCCTACGGGAGGGGAACAACCAACCTCCCCCTCCCCCACACCTCCCACCATTTTCGCTTCCGAAACGCACAGCGGGGAGTTAGCGATTTACCGGCTAATATCTTTAACGATTTCAAGGGGGAGTTGACTGATACTCCGAAAAGCGATAATCATAATCATGTAAGAGGGAGGAAAATCCATTTGCACAAAAATGTAAAAACCCTTCTTTACTTAGTTTATCGGACAAATGTATCCGTCCCGCTAAAACGGGCTGTAACTTCAACAATCTTTGACCGATCCTATCGAGACTAGAACCGTTGGAAAGCTCTTTTAAAGTGCTACAAAAGTATTTTTATTCAAAAAATTGCTAAGACGACTCCTTAGCTCTTCAAAACCGTTCTTTATGTCAAGACTTTTTTTTTTTAATTTTATATAAAAGGCGTTACTGGTGTATAAATTTTGTGGGGGAAGCACACACGCGCGTTTTCCGACCCCTCCTGCTCAGCACTTTTGTCTTACTAATCCAATTCGAGCCCCTGACGAAGGAAAGAGACAACACTTCCGGAATAATAATCGCCCTCCCCCATCAACTCCACGCTTGTTTTTAGCATTCCCTCCCAAACGCCACGTTTTAGCTTGTTTTCTTTATTAACATGATTATTTGTTTAAAAAAAGAGGGAAAAATCGGCGAAGGGAAAAAAAAATCGAACTTTTTGCTTCGCTTTCAAATCCTGTAATCTTGAGTAGTTCTGATGAAGATTTTAACCGGTTCGGTGAGTTACAACCGTTCATACTGCTCTGACCAGTTGAAACTAACCGGTTGTTTCTGTCGTTTTTTATGTTTCTAAGGCTTAGAAAAATTCAAATTTAAGCCCTTCCGAACACCCTTTAAGTCCAAAAACGATCTTAAAAGGCCAAAATCAGTGGAAAACTGTTTAAGAAGATCAAAAATGATTCTAACCCGTCCACATTAGGTTTTGACAAGTTAGTAACTGTTCCAACAAATCAATGACGTTCATAACCGGTTTTATTTCGGTGAGTGCAACCGTTTAACCTTTGAATGTAAGATTATTAACTAGTGAATACCTTGTAGTTAGAGCTACAGTTTTAATGTTCTTAAGCATTTAGGACCGCCAAATGATGTTAAAAAATGTACCATTTAAAAAAAGTAATAATCACAGCGATAAAAAACATTTAAACCCCTTTTACAATTAACTTTATAAGAAATCGTGACTTTTAGGAAAGAAAATTCTGGTGAGAAGACAAAATAAAAGCTATTTGAAAAGTTGCTCGGGAAAAGACGTGGATGGGACGGATCACGTATTAAACTTGTCCCGAGCTTCCCTTCCCCGTCGAAAAGTATGTTTGGAAACGAGATATCAACTAGAAGTTGCTTTTCTCTTCTTATTAACACCGAAAAGTTTCCTCGCTCTTTCCCTCTATTGCTCTTGACCCTTTTTGAATTAACGCGTCATAAGTCAAGAGATAATTTCCGAGTTAATCATGTGTATAATCATGTGGATAACGACGGCCATATTATTCTGACGGGAGGTACTTGAAACGCTTAACGAGCGTCAATCTAATAATACTATCTCTCACACCCTTCGGCCTCAATATCAACGGTTCGGGGCCCTTCTAGTTCCTAGTTCAGACCCACGAACCGCAATAATTATTCCATAACAAGAGACGCGAGGGACATTTACAACAAAGCTCCATATTGATTGGAACATCCTTCAAGTAGATGTTTAAATCATTAGGAAACCGGCGTTTGACATTATTTAGACTTAGCATTCACGGTTTAATTCGTTTGGTGGAATCCACATCCATCAATAGGTGGCCTCCACGTCCATCAATAGGTGTCCTCCACGTCCATCCATAGGTGGCCTCCACGTCCATCCATAGGTGGCCTCCACGTCCATCAATAGGTGTCCTCCATATCTAACAATACGTGGCCTCCACATCATAGGTGGCCTCCACGTCCATCAATAGGTGGCCTCCACGTCCATCAATAGGTGGCCTCCACGTCCATCCATAGGTGGCCTCCACGTCCATCCATAGGTGGCCTCCACGTCCATCCATAGGTGGCCTCCACGTCCATCCATAGGTGGCCTCCACGTCCATCCATAGGTGGCCTCCACGTCCATCAATAGGTGGCCTCCACGTCCATCAATAGGTGGCCTCCACGTCCATCCATAGGTGGCCTCCACGTCCATCCATAGGTGGCCTCCACGTCCATCCATAGGTGGCCTCCACGTCCATCAATAGGTGGCCTCCACGTCCATCAATAGGTGGCCTCCACGTCCATCCATAGGTGGCCTCCACGTCCATCCATAGGTGGCCTCCACGTCCATCAATAGGTGGCCTCCACGTCCATCCATAGGTGGCCTCCACGTCCATCCATAGGTGGCCGCCACGTCCATCCATAGGTGGCCTCCACGTCCATCAATAGGTGGCCTCCACGTCCATCCATAGGTGGCCTCCACGTCCATCCATAGGTGGCCTCCACGTCCATCAATAGGTGGCCTCCACGTCCATCAATAGGTGGCCTCCACGTCCACCAATAGGTGGCCTCCACGTCCATCCGAATTTTGCAATTTTCCGCCAAAATTATGTTTGAACAAAAAAAAAGGAGCGCTTTAACGTTTTATTTTAATTTGTCCACAGGCGTAAAATAGTTACCTAAAAATATATAACGATTAACGAGAAGAAAAAAGCGTCAAATCTAATAAAGACAATAAGAAGTTATTCTCTTCTTTGAAAGTTTGAGACAAAGATATTCAATTAGGGGAGGGTAAGTGAGGTTTCGTTTAATGAAACTCTGTTTCGGAAATAAAATTAAAGGCAGGCTTCCCCGGTGCGCCTACAGACCCCCCGCCAGTCGCAAAATATTGCATGTGCTGTTTCTAGAAGTTGAGAAAGAAAGGGAGGAGGGCAATTGTTTTCATCTGTTACTTCCCTCCCTCACTACCTACTTTTGAACAATGGATAATTTCCAAGCTTTTAAGCAGTTGTCCGTAGATGTAGACAATGTGAGAAAACTAAGGGGTCGCCTTTCTCGAAAAAGAAAAAAATTTAATTTTTTGGGACAATTCTGAAAGTTTTTCTATCAAAATATGGTTATTCCTGTTCTAGTTTGGCACGGTCAATAAGTTCTTCACTTGCAAAATATTACAGGAACAAAATCGCCTCAGGTTCTTGGTTGTGGAAGGATCAAGGAAACGAATTTCTTAAGCTGTCAAGAGCGTTCATAGTTAAAATATTAAAATAGATGATCAAAGACTTTATACTTACGAAGTGTTAACTTTAGAAACTTGCCCTACATTCAGAATTTTGATCTCTTTTAAGTACCTTAAGTTACATGTGTTTTCATTTTCATTTGTTGCTGTTGGATTATAACAATTTTAGGGTTTTTGCTTAGAAATGATTTCGATAAAATTTGTTTTATTTTTGATGGTAGTGTCTACGTTGGCTTCTGATCAAGATGAATGCAATCTCTGCAAAAATCCAAAGGAGCATATTTTCTGCATATTTCCGGTAGTGTAAAACTGTTCAAAAAAATATACGATGAAAATCTTATAGAGCCCGAGTCCGATGAACAAGCCTGAATGTGCTTCGGCGGATACGAGTGTGACGGACGATAAGTTCAGGAAGATGATTCTCGATTGGCATAATGATTACAGAGACAAGTTCGCTGCGGGGAAGTGGAAGGATCAACAAGGCCGATATCCCCAAGCTGCTGATATGAGAGCTCTTGTAATTTTTGATTAAGTTTTTTTTTTATTAGATTTTTAACAATATGTTTAAGAAATATGATATGGAACTTGAAAAGCTCGCCATGAGAAACGCTCAAAATTGTTATTTTAATCATGAAAGATGCAGAAAGACAAGTAAGTACCTGTCTTACGACAGTCGAAGGGCGATAGTCGAAGGGCGATAGTCGAAGGGCGATAGTCGAAGGGCGATAGTCGAAGGGCGATAGTCGAAGGGCGATAGTCGAAGGGCGATAGTCGAAGGGCGATAGTCGAAGGGCGATAGTCGAAGGGCGATAGTCGAAGGGCGATAGTCGAAGGGCGATAGTCGAAGGGCGATAGTCGAAGGGCGATAGTCGAAGGGCGATAGTCGAAGGACGATAGTCGAAGGACGATAGTCGAAGGACGATGGACGATGGACGATGGACGATGGTCGATAGACGATGGACAAAAGTCGAAAGACGACAGTAGAAGGACGATGGATAATAGGCGACATCGGAAAAATCCGCTAAAAAAATTTTTTTAGAACGTTTTGATTATGGTCAAAACCTCGGATATCGTTCATCTTCTGACAAAAACACTCTACTGTCTCAAAAGGGGAACTGGTACGGTTGGGTAGAAGAGATGAAAAACTATCAGCCAACACCTTCTAATATTGAAAAATTTGCTACCACGTAAGTATAACCGAAGCTGACGACGTAACTGTTCAACTGGGAATCCCCTTGATGATTTCAGGGGTTCAAAAGATCAGGTTCTTCATTTCACACAAGCGACTTGGGCTTCTCTCCAGTACATCGGTTGCGCCCAAGTCTTGTCCAAATCGGGCTCAATGTGGAGATTCGACGTCGCTTGCAACTACGGCCCCGGCGGCAATATGATGGGAGATAAATTTTATTCCATCGGAAAACCTTGTAGTAAATGCCCTTCTGGAACAAAATGTGGATCAAAATATACCAATTTATGCTTCGGAGGTACTTCAAATTTCACATAAACTTAATATTTTATTTACCTACCACTTTTAGACGGACAAGCAGAAGAAGGATCGCCCTCTCCGGTCGAAGACTCACCAGCTAAAAAAACCAAAAAACCTCTTATTATGTCAAAAGGAAAAAAAATAATAATAAGTAAGAAAACGTAATTATTGCTTCCATTTATTTATTTATTTAAGGCTCGTTCACTCTTTTCTTATGCCTCTTATCAACAAATTTGCAGTCTTCATAATAAAAATATTAAAAATGACTTTGTCTTGTTTTTCCATCCACAAAAATGGCGTCCTCTAGAAAACAAAAAAGTTTTTCTGTGCTGCGTTAAAATGCAGTTTCGCCTCTGGGGGAAAAAAAACGAAAATAAGAAGAAAATCGATTGATAATTTTTAATTAAAAAATCAGTTTGGTACTCTTTTAATAGATGATTCTTAAAAGGGAATTCCTTCCTTTTCCTGTCTTCAAAACTGGAAGAGTTTTAAGTAATAATAAAAGAGATTGGATTTTCATCTTTAGAAAAGAGGACAGTCGATTTCAAAAGTAAACTCTACTCCCCCCGTTCCTTTTTCTCTCCCACCCAGTCCCTTTCCTTACGAAGTACCACCGTCTTTTGTTTTCTTAACGCTTAACTTAATTTCCCCTGAAAGCTTTTCGATACAACCCTCTTTCACTTAGTAAAACCAGGGAGTTTTGGAAAAAAAAATTCTTTCTGTGAAACAGGGTTTTTTAAGAAATGCCTGATGGCGTTTGGAAGCACAGTTGGCGAGGGGAGAAGACGGACCGATTCAACTGGAAACAAGAAATAAAAAAGTTTTTTTTTTATCCTTCCTTTTCCATACCTTCTAACGAATTGTTACTTTTTTCAGATGCCTTATTTACATTCCTTTAAATATTATTCCATATTTTTTGAGTCGTTTAGACGCTTAGTAATGAGGGTGAGGTAGGAGTTGGAGGACTGGAAGCAGAGAGATTAAGGAACTGGTGTATTGTGGAAGTTAAGGAATTAGGGAACTGGGGGATTGTGGAAGTTGGGGATTAGGAAATTAGGAGATGGTGGAAGTTGGCTAATTAGGGTGGGAAATTGTGGAAGTTGGGGGATTAGGGAATTAGGAGATGGTGGAAGTTAAGTAATTAGAGTAGGAAATGATGGAAGTTAGGGAATGTTTCAAGTTGGTGGGTTGTGGAAGTTGGGAGATTTCCTAATCTCCCCCCCTAATCCCCCACAATTTCCTAATTGGGAGATGGTGGAAGTTGGCTAATTAGAATGGGAAATGATGGAAGTTGGGGGATATTTCAAGTTGGTGGGTTGCGGAAGTTGGGGGTTAGAGAACTGGAAGATTGTGGAAGTTGGGGGATTAGGTAATTAGGAGATGGTGGAAGTTAAGTAATTAGAGTAGGAAATGATGGAAGTTAGGGAATGTTTCAAGTTGGTGGGTTGTGGAAGTTGGGAGATTTCCTAATCTCCCCCCCCCTAATCCCCCACAATTTCCTAATTGGGAGATGGTGGAAGTTGGCTAATTAGAATGGGAAATGATGGAAGTTGGGGGATGTTTCAAGTATAACTAGCTATTGTGGAAGTTGGGGGATTAGATAATTAGGAGATGGTGGAAGTTGGCTAATTAGGGTGGGAAATTGTGGAAGTTGGGGTATTAGGGTGGGAAATGGTGGAAGTTGGGGTATTAGGGTGGGAAACGGTGGAAGTTGGAGGATTAGGGTGGGAAATGGTGGAAGTTGGGGGATGGTGGAAGTCGGGGGATTACGTAACTAGCTATGTATTGTGGAAGTTGGGGGATTAGTTAATTAGGAGATGGTGGAAGTTAAGTAATAAGAGTAGGAAATGATGGAAGTTGGTGGATGTTTCAAGTTGTGGAAGTCGGGGGATTATGGAACTAGCTATTGTGGAAGTTGGGGAATTAGGCAATTAGGAGATATGAATGTGAGACAAGTACGGACTCGATCGGACGAGTGGTTCTATAGTTCAGCTTACAAAATATGTGACCGTGTTTTTCAATATTGCTTGTAAAAAAGCCGGAATTTTTGAAGTCCAATATCTCAGGAACTATTAGACCTACAGAGCTCCGATTGGACTTAGATTTTAGGTATTTATATAAGCTTTATTAAAGCTATAAGTGACCTTTCCCATAAAACTAATGGTTCAGAAATTATAAAGCAAAAACTGAACACTTTGCTATTTCTCCTTACTTTTAGGTTTATCCCCCCCCCCTTCACCATCGAGAAGTTGAATCAAAACTTAATAATTCTTTTGTAAATTTTACTTCCCGTTATATCCGCAACGTGCTTGTAACAATAATTAAAATTCCTGCAATTAATTAACTTATAAAGTTTGCAAAATTTCTGGAGTGGATGAGGCCTTTTAGAGAGAGGAATTACTTTATGGGATAAGAAGGAGTGGCTGGTTGGGGGGATGTGCAAATATGCGCCCTTTGAAGACTCTGTTGACTCAAGTTGGTGTCCTCCCTGAGGGTGCCTGGTGAGGGTGAGGAGGGGAGGGGATGGGAGGACTTGCGGTTTTCGAGAGCGGCGCCCGCGGTGGCAACTTCTACAAGAGAATCGGTTTCCGTCTAAATTCCCTTGTATGCGATAAATTCCTCGGTTTTTTTTTCTCTCCTTCGTTTTTATCTCTCGAAAATCGTATTTTCACGGCGAAAAAGAAATGTAATAAAATGTCAGCTCGATCATAAATTCAGGGAAGCGATGATTGTCTTTCGATACAGAAAACGGACGGAAAAGATGGGGAGGATTTAGGCCTAAGATTTACGGCAATTTTCGAGTTTTTTTCCTTTTCACAATCGTTTCTCTTTTTTTATGAGTAAGGCATCGTGAAAGCTGATAAAAAATTGAAAAAAATCCTTATAGGTAAACTACAAGCCTTTTATTTGTATAAGCACGAGGCATTACAAATTACAAAAAAGTGTCATATTGCATTACAGTAGCTAAAAAAGGAAACAAACAAAACGGAAGAGCAATTAATGGAATAGAAAAAAAGAGTAAAAATATAATAAAACATAAAAGCCCAGAAAGGGAAGCACAGGCGAGATATGTTATTGGAGATTGTTTAGCTGCTTAAGCTCTATGGCGCTAAAAATGAACTGTATCAGGCCTGCGCTTCCCTCCGGGCTTTCCCTCCCAGCAATAATTTTAAGGAAGCTGTTCCAAGGCAATTCGGAATTTTTAAGGCATTTGAGACGGAGAGGGACCAGTGAAAAGCACTCACTAATGAAGTGGGGCAGGGAGTCACCATTGAGCCCACACAAGTCACATACTTTATTAGCATCTAAAATAATATATTGTCCTCGGAGCCAAAGCTTTATGAATTTCGGGCTACAAGTCCTTAGGCGGCAGAATAATTTTTTAGTCTCTAATGGAAGCTGTTTATCTAGGAGACTATCCTCTAGCATAAAGTTGGGGCAAATTAATTTATAATGAGAGTTAAAGGATGAGGAGCTGATCCTTTCCGAGTCGCTGGTCCAAAGAGTTCTCTTATATTTCCTGACTATCGCATTTTTGCTGTGGCTTACCAATCCAACATCTTGTCGATTCCAAACATGTACATATCCTAATGAATCCAAAAAGTTTTTCAGAGTGACCGCCCAATTGTAACGATGATCCGAGCAATTCAAAGAGTCTTTAACGATTTTTTCATACGATAAACGAACGTAGCTTGTCGAGGGAAGCGAGAGTACCTTTTCCCACCAATTTAACGCGAGTTCCATTATTTTTGACTTCATTTCGACCAAGTTTAGTTCTCTCCTAACCATATAATTTGGGGTATTTGAAGGGAGGCAAAGAATATTTTTAAAAAACCGGACTTGTGTTTTTTCAACGTTCTCAGGGTAGAAGACCCCCCAAATCGCAGCTCCATATAGATTCGTTGCAGCAATTACAGAGTTAAAAATTTTAACCCAACATTCTTTTGATGACTTCTTTACATATAGCTCCTGTGAAGAGGTTGCGGCAAGTGCCGCAAGACTCTTCTTCGAAGCTCTCTTTGAATGTTCCGCGAAGAGACCTGATGAAGAGAATAGTACACCTAGGTAAGAAAAATTCGGAACTATTTCTATCGGCAAGTTATTATAAAAAAACGAAAGTGAGTTTGGCAGCCTCCCCTTCCTTCGAAAAACGACTACTTTTGTTTTTTCAGTGTTGACCTCAAGGAAGTTTTTTTCGCAATAAGCATGGAGTTTATTTAATTTTCGTTGTAGGTCTATTGGTGTACTCGCTAAGAGGATCATATCGTCAGCAAAAAAGAGAGACATTATATCATGTACACCGTCGATGAAGACTCCTTCCAAACCCTGATCTCTAAGAAAGCAATCAAAATCAGCAATGAACAATGCAAAAAGGAGAGGAGAGAGAATGTCTCCCTGTAACACCCCCCTCGTTATCTCAAATTCAATATTTTTCCCGTCAGAAGATGGGACCTCAAACCTAGCGCGACTGTAAAGATTACGAACAATTCGAATAAGCTTTCCACTTATGCCTGATTTAAACATTTTTTCAAACAATAGGTCATGGTTAAGAGAATCAAATGCTCGCTTGAAGTCCACGAAGGCCGCGTATAATTTCCTTCCCGGGAGACGGGTGCTGCTACCTATCAAATTGGATAGAATAAAAATATTGTCCAAGCAACCCCTTTCGCGCCTAAAGCCGTTTTGATTTTCGGGTAAAAGGTTGTATGATTCGCAGAAGTTAGATAAGCGAAAGTAAATTAACTGTGAGAAAATTTTTACGATTGAGTTTATCATGGCTATCCCTCTATAATTATTTAAGTCCTTTGGGTTCCCTTTTTTTAACAACAGGAAATATTTGATTTTACTCCAATTTGTTGGGGCAGTTTCGTTTTCGAGAATTTCATTAAAAAGATTAAGCAGATTGAGTTTCCATCCGTATGGCAAAAATTTGAAGAATTCGTAGGTCACCCCATCCTCCCCAGCTGCTTTATTTCTTTTGCATTTCGTTAACGCCTGTACGAGTTCTTTGTAAGTGAACATGGAATCTAAGAAAGGGTGCCTAACGTCGACGAGAAGACCTAATCGGGATTGAGATCGATCTGAAGGGGGATAGACGCTAAAAAAATGCTGTTGCAGATCTGCTCGGTCAAAAATGAATGAAGTCGTGCCTTTGCGTTTGAGTAATCGGATCGTTTGCCAAAATTCATTCGCATTTTTAACGTTTTCGAGACGAGTTTTGATGTGCTCCATGTGAGCAGTCTTTTTAAGCTGCAAGAGGTCTTTATAATCTTTTTTTGATTTTAAATATTCCTCTAGACCAGATTTAAAACTAAGCCTTTGACATTTACGAAGTTGTTTCCTCAGTTCATACCAGAGCTCATCGGTTGGACATTAGTAAATATTACGACATCCGGTCAAGGTCAGTCTTTTACTCCTACGTCCCTTTTATCAAAGACTTTGTTTATAAACATTGACACCGAAACTACAAGCCTTTAGATTATAATATCTCTAGATCGACGAAAAAGTGACTTTCATCTTTTTCCCCCCGTTGATGTTCTACCAGATGATAGCACTCCTTGGTAGCCCCTAGATAGAGCGATAATATCTCAAAATCGACGAAAAAGTGACTTTCATCTTTTCATCCCTTGTTGTTCTACCAGATGATAGTACTCGCAAATATCTCAAAAGCGTAAAAAGACTTTTGTGTTTTTAAGACGTTCCGATGAAAATTCGGTCGAAACCCGCATCCGTGGAATCTGGTTTCGGATAAGAGAAGGGCAAGTTTATACGGAAAAGGCGAAGGTTTTCGGTGGGGACGGTGGGGGTTAGGAATAGGGAGCCTGGAATTATACATTCCGTGGGTCCGTCGGCATTAGCATCCCGGGGTATTTAAATTGGAATACCTAGCCCTCCCCTCCCCACCCCTCCCCACACCATCGCCGCCCCCGAACCTTCTCCTATTCATTTGCAATTCCGTCTGTGTCACTTGACAATTTGACATTTTACCTCCGGTTAACAATCCGTGTCGTATCGTTAAATATTTAAATTAAAATCTCATTTAGATCTTGTTTACCTAATTTAAAATCTGTTTATTCCTTTCGAAATAAAAACTTTCAAGACCATTTTCATGATTTTCTTAAGTCAGTTTTTTCATTAAACATTTTTAGCGGATTTCCGGAGGAAAGGAGGCTATTGTGGTCGTCCTCACGGAGGCTTTCCCATTAAAGGCCCTTTAACCTCCCATCTTCAATCTCCTATTTTTAACCTCCCAAATTAACTAATTTAACCTCCCATCTTTAAACCTCCCATCTTCAACCTCCTCCTTTGACTTTCCCTCTTTAACCTCTCTAAACCTCCCATCTTCAATCTTCTATCTATAACCTCCCAAAAACCTCCCGTATTCAATCTCGTATCTATAACCTCCCACATTTAACCTCCCATCTTCAATCTCCTATCTATAACCTCATACATTTAACCTCCTATCTCTAACCTCTCATCTTTAACCTCCTCCTTTAACTTTCCCTCTTTAACCTCCCATCTTCAATTTCCCATCTTTAACCTCCCATCTTCAATCTCCCATCTTTAACCTCCCATCTTCAATCTCCCATCTTTAACCTCCGATCTTCAATCTCCCATCTTCAATCTCCCATCTTCAATCACCCATCTTTAACCTCCCATCTTCAATCTCCTATCTATAACCTCCCACATTTAACCTCCTATCTCTAACCTCTCATCTTTAACCTCATCCTTTAACTTTCCCTCTTTAACCTCCCATCTTCAATCTCCCATCTTTAACCTCCCATCTTCAATCTCCCATCTTTAACCTCCCATCTTCAATCTCCCATCTTTAACCTCCCATCTTCAATCTCCCATCTTTAACCTCCCATCTTCAATCTCCCATCTTTAACCTCCCATCTTCAATCACCCATCTTTAACCTCCCATCTTCAATCTCCTATCTATAACCTCCATCATTTAACCTCCTATCTCTAACCTCTCATCTTTAACCTCATCCTTTAACATTCCCTCTTTAACCTCCCATCTTCAATCTCCCATCTTCAATCTCCTATCTATAACCTCCCACATTTAACCTCCTATCTCTAACCTCTCATCTTTAACCTCATCCTTTAACTTTCCCTCTTTAACCTCCCATCTTCTATCTCCCATCTTTAACCTCCCATCTTCAATCTCCCATCTTTAACCTCCGATCTTCAATCTCCCATCTTTAACCTCCCATCTTCAATCACCCATCTTTAACCTCCCATCTTCAATCTCCCATCTTTAACCTCCCATCTTCAATCTCCCATCTTTAACCTCCTATCTTCAATCTCCCATCTTTAACCTCCCATCTTCAATCTCCCATCTTTAACCTCCCATCTTCAATCTCCCATCTTTAACCTCCCATCTTCAATCTCCTATCTATAACCTCCCACATTTAACCTCCTATCTCTAACCTCTCATCTTTAACCTCATCCTTTAACTTTCCCTCTTTAACCTCCCATCTTCAATCTCCCATCTTTAACCTCCCATCTTCAATCTCCCATCTTTAACCTCCCATCTTCAATCTCCCATCTTTAACCTCCCATCTTCAATCTCCCATCTTTAACCTCCCATCTTCAATCTCCCATCTTTAACCTCCCATCTTTAACCTCCCCCCTTTAACCTCCGCCTTTAACTTTCCCTCTTTAACCTCCCACTATTTATCCTCGCTCTCTTTACCATTTTCCGCTTTACATCTAGCCTTCTTTAACCTCCTCCTATTTTATTCTTCTACAATATGATAAGTTTTCTTCTCACACAATGAATTGATGATTCTTTCAATTCTCCCCTTTTATTTAGGCGTGCATCACACACGTTATATTTTATAAACTCGCTCACGATGTTGCCAAAGGGTTGAGACACTCGCGGAATACATTTTGGAGGCAAACAACTCCCACCGTACTTTGTATGCATAACAGCCTCTGACCCATTTATTATTAAGAATAGCTTCTCTTGGAATAACATATTATGAAGAAGACTCAAGATTTACAAAAAAAAAAATTTAATTTTTCAAAACAAAGCTTACAGAAAATTAATCATCGAAAATTTTAAAATCCTTGAAAAATCTGAACTAGCGACTTTTTATAGAAAAATGAGCATGGAGCTGCCCCCAACGAAAACTTCAAAATCTTTACTCCCCACAGTATCCAACACTCCTATATGAAATGAATTGATAATGTGGAATTGCAAAAGTTAATTTTTTTATTGCACAATATTTTTAAATTATAAATTACAAGAAAGTTGATAAGAAGCATATCAGAAGTGTAATCGTGTCTAAAAAAATGAAAGGATTTGTAGTGATGGTAGGTAAACAGCGCTCTTACTTCTTATTAAGGTACTTCCTTTACACAAATTGACATATTTGGTTCCGCATTTCGTTCCGGACGGGCATTTACTACAAGGCTTTCCGATCGTATACAATTTATCGCCTAGCATATTTCCATCGGGTCCGTAGTTGCAAGCGACGTCATACCTCCACATCGAACCTTCTTTGGATTTGACTTGGGCGCAACCGATGAACTGGAGCGAAGCCCAAGTTGCTTGCGTGAAATGTGTCACCGTGCCTCGGGCACCGCTGAAATTATATCAAGGGATTTCGTGAGGAAAGAATAGATTGATGGACTGAGGAAAATCTGGCCACAGGCACTGGACAATGCCTCGATTATGTGCTGTTGCTCCCTATTATCGCTTAATTCGCAATAAATTCCCTATCTGGCTACACTGATAGTGAAAAGCAGCCCAATATGTGATGAATCGCTCAATGTGGCATGGATTGTTTAGCCTTTGAAATATTGAAAAGTAGTCCATTTTGTGATGAAGTATCATCAATAGCAAAGGAATGGGAAGAAAGAAAAAAAACTTACTCGGTGGAAAATTTTTCAATATTACCGTCCCTCACATCAAAATCTTTCATTTCAGCGACCCAATTCTCCCAGTTTTTTGCACTGGATATTAACATACTTTCGTCGCTATGTGTTGCATATCCGAGGTTTTGACCATATGTAAATCGCTCTATTTCAAGAAAAATTAGGCGATGTGGGTAAATAAACTAACTTGTCTTTCTGCAAGTTTCATGATTGAAATAACAATTTTGAGCGTTTCTCATCGCGAGTTTTTCAAGTTCCATATCATAACCCTAGACATGTCTTTACTTTAGAAAATGCTCGTTTTGGGACTTAAAAATACAAGTTCTCTCATGTCAGCGGCTTGAGGAAATTTCCCTTGATCCTTCCATTTCCCCGCAGCGAACTTGTCTCTGTAATCATTATGCCAATCGAGAATCATCTTCCTGAACGCATCGTCAGTCAGACTCGTGTCGACAGAGGTGCATTTCCCCGAACTTCCCGGTTTCGGATCCTGTCGAAATCGTTCTCAAGGTTTGAAATTTCCATTTGGAATAAACGAGCTACCTTGAATATGCAGTAAATGTGTTCCCCCGGATTATCACAGAGTTTGCATTCATCTTGATCTGAAGCCAAAGCAAAAGAGAACATCAAAAATAAAGGGAATTTTGAAATCATTTTTTATTACCGAAAAAATGGGAAATTTACATACTTAATCCATATGAAGAAAAAATATATTATCCCAAGGATTGGAATGACCTATGTTTTCGTGATTACGAAAGGCCGACCTCAATAGCCTGCTTTCCTCCGGAAAATTAATTTAAAGAAACCCCATAACCAGGGGTTGAAATTGAGTGAAATTTATTTTTTTGAATCGTTCAATTCAAATTTTAAATTTCATTTTTCGTAATAATAAATTTTATTATTTGAATTTTATTTTTCGTTCAAAAAATAAAATTCACGGTTTGAATTTTATTTTAGGTAGATTTTTTTCGTTCAAAAAATAAATTTTACTTTTTGAGTTGAATTTTATTTTTTTGGTTCAAAAATAATATTCAAATCGCTCTAGCTCCTTTTCTATTGTAGCTAGAGACCTGGGGTTGGTCTCGTTGGATTCAGAGTTCAAAAAACTACAAATCTATACCATTTAGACACACGATTTTTACCTTTTTCAAGGAGAAAGGTGATGAAATCGAAGTAAAGTGCCTTGATCAAAAATCAAGTTGAAAACGGCCTTTTTTTGTCGAAAAGTAACCAATTGTAGTCACTTGTAGGCACTCATTTACCCTGAACACGAATTTAAAGGTCTTTAGGCCCGAAACCAAGTCACTTTTGACTACATTTGGTTCCTTTTCGACAAAAACGGCCGTTTTAGCTTGATTTTTGATCCTTTTTTGACAAAAATGGCACTTTACCTATATTTTTAGAGATTACGGTCACTTTTTACTAAATTTGGTTCCTGTACGACAAAAAAAGGCGATTTTTGATCTTTTACCTATTTTTGGCGAAAAAGATCAAAAATCAAGCTAAAAACGGCCCTTTTAGTCGAAAAAGAACCAAATGTAGTCAAAAGTGACCGTAATCTCTAAAAATCGACGTAACGTGCCATTTTTGTCAAAAAAGTATCAAAAACAAGCTAAAAATCCTTTAAATTCGTGTTCAGGGTAAATGAGTGCCTACAAGTGACTACAATTGGTAACTTTTCGACAAAAAAGGCCGTTTTCAACTTGATTTTTGATCAAGGCACTTTACTTCGATTTCATCACCTTTCTCCTTGAAATAAGTAAAAATTGTGTGTCTATATGGTATAGATTTGTAGATTTTTGAACGCTGAATCCAACGAGACCAACCCCAGGTCTCTAGCTACAATAGAAAAGGAGCTAGAGCGATTTGAATTTTATTTTTGAACCAAAAAAAAATAAAATTCAACCCGTGAATTCAAAAAAAAAATAAAAAAAATTATTTTTTGAACGAAAAAATAAAATTGAAGCAGTGAATTTTATTTTTTGAACGAAAAATAAAATTTATTATTTGAACGAAAAATAAAATTTAAAATTCGAATTGAACGATTAAAAAAAATGAATTTCACTCAATTTCATCCCCTGCCCATAACTCAAACTTTCTCATTAAATTCGGTGCTGTATACGCCTCTCCTCTAGTAGACCCTCTAGTAGCTAGAATCTAGTCTAGAGGGTTGATATAAGTTTTACCCTCCAGAAGTCGAATCTAGAGGGTTCTTTTGATCTAGAGGATCAATTTTCACAAGCGTTCTATCCATTTTTACCCTCTAGAGTGTTGTATCTAGAGGGTTTTTTTTGTCTAGAGGGTCGAGTTCCCAAGTTTTATTTTAATTTTTATAAACTAAATCAACCCTTTAGAATCTAGAGTCTGGTCTAGAGTGTCAATGTAAGTTTTACCCTCTAGACTAAAATTTAGAGGGTTTCATAAGTCTAGAGGGTCGATTTTCGAATCCATGATTATACTTAAATTAACACTCTAGGGTCTAGAATCTCATCAATACTCTAGAGGGTTATTTAATTTTTACCCCATAGGCTAGAATCTAGAGGGTCAATTTTCAAATCCTTGATCATAAATTAAATTAACTAGAGAGTCACTTTATCTAGAGGCTTCTTCTTCTTCTTTTTTTTTTCCCCAGTCTAGAGGGTCAATTTACTAGAGGTCAATTCGGACGAATTTACTATTTTACCGATTCATCTTTTAGTCGAATTTACCATTTAGCTCATTCCACTTTTTGGTCGAATTTACCATTAGATAATATGCTAAGTAATTAAGTTGGTCGAATTTACAAACGCCCCTCCAAAATACCAATCCCCCCGCAACATCCCTTTACCTCCCACCACCTTCCCCCTGGATCCTCACCCCACCACCTTTCACCACTCTCCCATCACCTACCCTCCTAGAACCTCACACCACCATCCGTATTATTTAAGACGGATTTTCCATTTAAAAAATCTCGATTAGGAAACGGTTCAAGTACATAATAGAAGATAAATAGGCAAGTTTTACAGAAAAGCAAACATACGGAGCTAAAGCTCACACACTTCCGTGATGATACATAAACACCATTTGTTTACACAAGTTTTACATCCTCTGATAAATGAACTGGATGAATCATTTTATTAACATTCACAATTTTATGCGTTCATGGTTTTCCAAAAGGTGATAAATCGCCCAGAGGATTTATGAAGAAAA
This sequence comes from Orius laevigatus, assembly GCA_018703685.1. NCBI lineage: Eukaryota > Metazoa > Arthropoda > Insecta > Hemiptera > Anthocoridae > Orius > Orius laevigatus. The sequence goes on along the minus strand of JAGWEN010000319.1, from coordinate 6,515 downwards.
CATGATCTCCTTCAGATTCAAACCTAAAGGGTAAAATTTTTAATTAATTCTCTTCTTAATTACGTGTGAGAATGTTTTTAAAAGGGTAAAAAGTTGAGGCAATACAAATAAAAATGTTTTGAAGAAAAAAGTGAGGACTTAAAAGTTCGTTAATTATGTCTAATTACGGAGCTTATCTGAGGATTTAGTTTTAAGATGGAATTTTTTTAGGAAAAAAAAAGTCTAACTAAAACATTAACGTTTAATCCTTTAGGTGAACGGGCAATTAGAAAAAGGTTGTGTGGAAGTGAGGGGGTGCTTTAAAAGGCGATAGTGTTTTATTTGAAGGTCTAATACTGGTCGGGGTGGGTGGGATGGCGGGGGAGAAGGTAATCGGCTTTTTTTTTGGGAAGGGGGCAGGGATTCCGGGGATGGGAAGCTATAAACATCGATTCAATTACAATCTTAGCTTCCATCGCCCAGAAAGGTCTAATCGCTTGGAAACTGATTATACTCTGGGTTGCCTTTCGAAATAACCACTCGTTTTTAACGTTTTATTTTTTTTAATTGCCCAAATACGTCTAAGAATCACCAATCAAAACGAGAAATTGTAACTAATGTGGTATGGTGGAGGCCCATTAATTATACTGCGGCATTTTTCTTTGATTTCTCCAATATCCTGGAAAAACTGTTGGTTTTTTTGAAAAATTTCATTTGTATTTTAGTTTTATAATACCTTAATATAGGTCGCCATGTTTTTATTTTTTTGAAAATCATTAAAATTTCAAAATCATAACTTTAATCATAATTTTTATGACAAAAACAATAAAAATCAAAACAGCCTCGAGAAGCAGCGGATTTCCTCCGGAAAGGCCTTCCCTAAGCCTATCTTTGATGTCCTAGTTATCGTCCACAGTAAAATAATGAAATGGGTCTCTGAGCCCGGAGCCTCCATCGCACCGACCACAATAGCTTAAATTCCTCTAGAAATCAGCGGAAAATTTTCAAAGCCTATGGCTCAGTATATTTCAATTAAACCACGTGATTTTCACCGCCAAAAGTTCAAATTCTAAAATTAATTTCATCAATGCCCTAAGAAGTAGCTTCCTCTTCGTATGCGGGCTTGATCTGTTGTCAAATGTGATTTCTCAGTTCATGAGCAGCCCCTGCTCTATGATCAATTTCGACCATCTCCTGCTGTTATTTTCTGAGATCACGAAGTTCTATTTAATTCCCTCAGGAGAGTCTCAGAACCGCTTAGGCGATTCCAACTGTCTTCTACTATGGTCCTCGGGCCCATAATATATTTTCCAACCATCTCAAACTTTCCGGTATCGAAGAAATCACGAAATTCCATTTAGGCCCCTTAACGTGGGTCCCAGAACATCTTCCGTGATTTGAACCGTTCTTAATACGGTCTGCGGATCATCAGACCTTCCCATCACGATTTTCAACCATCTCAAACCTTAAGGTTACAAGAAAATCACGAAATTCCATTTAGGCCCCTTAGACAAGTCCCAGAACCGATTTTGAGATTTGAACTGCTATTAACTATGATCCTCGGCCCCTAGGACCTTCCCGTCACGATTTTCAACCATCTCAAACCTTCAGGTTCCGAGAAAATCACGAAAATGCCCTTTATGCCCTAAGCGAAGTACCAGAACCGCTTGCTCGATTCAAGCCATTTTCAATAGGTTTCCTTTTTAATTATTTAGGCCCTAAATACCGAGTTCCATCAACCTCATGCAAAAATTGCTCTAGTAATGCGATGAACATGTACATATATATATATATATATATATATATATAAATAAATTAAATATATATATATATAATAAAAAGCCTCGAGGCAGCCTCGAGAAGCAGCGGATTTCCTCCGGAAAGGCCTTCCCTAAGCCTATCTTTGATGTCCTGGTTATCCCCCCCCCGCCACCACAGTAAAATAATGAAATGGGTCTCTGAGCCCGGAGCCTCCATCGCACCGACCACAATAGCTTAAATTCCTCTAGAAATCAGCGAAAAATTTTCAAAGCCTATGGCTCAAATTAAACCACGTGATTTTCACCGCCAAAAGTTCAAATTCTAAAATTAATTTCATCAATGCCCTAAGAAGTAACTTCCTCTTCGTATGCGGGCTTGATCTGTTGTCAAATGTGAATTCTCAGTTCATGAGCAGCTCCTATAATCGATTTCGACCATCTCCTGCTCTTATTTCCTAAAATGACGAAATTCCATTTAAGTCCCTCAGGAGAGTCTCAGAACCGCTTAGGCGATTCCAACTGTCTTCTACTATGGTCCTCGGGCCATAATATATTTCCGTCACCATTTCCAACCATCTCAAACTTTCGGGTATCGAAGAAATCACGAAATTCCATTTAGGCCCCTTAGCCAAGTCCCAGAACCGATTTTGAGATTTGAACTGCTATTAACTATGATCCTCGGCCCCTAGGACCTTCCCGTCACGATTTTCAACCATCTCAAACCTTCAGGTTCCGAGAAAATCACGAAAATGCCCTTTATGCCCTAAGCGAAGTACCAGAACCGCTTGCTCGATTCAAGCCATTTTCAATAGGTTTCCTTCTCAATTTTTTTAGGCCCTAAATACAGAGTTTCATTAACCTCATGCCAAAATTGCTCCAGTTATGCGATGAACATGTACATATATATATATATATATATATAATATATATATATATATATATATACATGAAAGGAACATCCTATATTTTTGTGATCCCCAGAGCTTCTGATCACGAATATATAAGCCTCTAGCCTGGGAGCCTCCGTGACGACCACCTCAATAGCCTACTTTCCTACGGAAATCCGCTAATAAATATATATATATATAAATAAACATGAAAGGAACATCCTATATTTTTGTGATCCCCAGAGCTTCCTGATCACGAATATATAAGCCTCTGGCCTGGGAGCCTCCGTGACGACCACCTCAATAGCCTACTTTCCTACGGAAATCCGCTAAAATGAGATTTACCTACGAGTGTATCATAATTACTAAAAATTAAAACATAAGTAAGATTTTCTTATACATAGCCAATTTTTTGTACGATGGAGAAACCGAAAAAATGCGCTCCCTCTCACCACCACCGGTCCAAGGTCGAAATTACATGATATCAAAATATTATGCCAAATATCAATATATTAAAATATATATAAAATATAAATACATATTATGATAATTAAAATATTATGATATATAATAATAATAAAAGCTCGAGGCAGCCTCGAGAAGCAGCGGATTTCCTCCGGAAAGGCCTTCCCTAAGCCTATCTTTGATGACCTGGTTATCGCCACAGTAAAATAATGAAATGGGTCTCTGAGCCCGGAGCCTCCATCGCACCGACCACAATAGCTTAAAATTCCTCTAAAAATCAGCGAAAATTTTTCAAAGCCTATGGCTCAGTATATTTCAATTAAACCACGTGATTTTCTCCGCCAAAAGTTCAAATTCTAAAATTAATTTCATCAATGCCCTAAGAAGTAGCTTCCTCTTCGTATACGGGCTTGATCTGTTGTCAAAAGTGATTTCTCAGTTCATGAGCAGCCCCCTGCTCCTATGATCAATTTCGACCATCTCCTGCTGTTATTTTCTGAGATCACGAAGTTCTATTTAATTCCCTCAGGAGAGTCTCAGAACCGCTTAGGCGATTCCAACTGTCTTCTACTATGGTCCTCGGGCCATAATATATTTTCCAACCATCTCAAACTTTCCGGTATCGAAGAAATCACGAAATTCCATTTAGGCCCCTTAACGTGGGTCCCAGAACATCTTCCGTGATTTGAATACGGTCTGCGGATCATCAGACATTCAGATCACGATTTTCAACCATCTCAAACCATAAGGTTCCGAGAAAATCACGAAATTCCATTTAGGCCCCTTAGCCAAGTCCCAGAACCGATTTTGAGATTTAAACTGCTATTAACTATGATCCTCGGCCCCTAGGACCTTCCCGTCACGATTTTCAACCATATCAAACCTTCAGGTTCCGAGAAAATCACGAAAATGTCCTTTATGCCCTAAGCGAAGTACCAGAACCGCTTGCTGGATTCAAGCCATTTTCAATAGGTTTCCTTCTCAATTTTTTTAGGCCCTAAATACAGAGTTTCATCTACCTCATGCCAAAATTGCTCCAGTTATGCGATGAACATGTACATATATATATATATATATATATATATATATATATATAATATAATATATATATATATATATATAAATAAACATGAAAGGAACATCTTATATTTTTGTGATCCCCAGAGCTTCCTGATCACGAATATATAAGCCTCTGGCCTGGGAGCCTCCGTGACGACCACCTCAATAGCCTACTTTCCTACGGAAATCCGCTAAAAAACAAAATGAGATTTACCTACGAGTGTATCATTAATTACTAAAATTAAAACATAAGTAAGATTTTTCTTATACATAGCCAATTTTTTGTACGATTGGAGAAACCGAAAAAATGCGCTCCCTCTCACCACCACCGGTCCAAGGTCGAAATTTACATGATATCAAAATATTATGCCAAATATCAATATATTAAAATATATATAAAATATAAATATGTACATATTATGATAATTAAAATATTATGATATATAATAATAATAATAATAACAATAATATAATAATATGATATATAACAACAACAACAACTAACAACTATCATTCTCCCATCACCTACCCTACCCTCCAGGACAGGACTCCTCCACATGCACACCACCAATCATCAACAACCTTCAGCAACTATCCCATCACCTCCACTACCCTCCTGGACAGTCACCACGCCATCCAACATTGCAACTCTCCTCCCATCATCTCCCTACCCTCCTGGATCATCACCCCTCCACCTCCCCAGCGACCATCCACAATCTTTTGCTACTATACCATCACATCCAGTATCCTCTCCGCACCAATTGCCCAGCATGCAACATTCTAACAGCCTCCCATCACCTCCCATCACCTCCCCTACCCTCCTAAATCCTTACACCACGATCTTTCGCCTATCTCCCATCAAATCCTGAACCCTTAGTCCCTCACCCCACCACCTCACAAATACCAAGCATTCCACCACTCTCCCATCACTTCCCCTACCCTCCTGGATCCTTACACCACCATCTTTCGCCACTCTCCCATCAAACCCTATACCCTCCTGAACCCTCACCTTACCAAATACCAAGCATTCCATCACTCTCCCATCACCTCCCGCACTCTCCATGGACCCTCACCCGTCCATCCCACCACCTCCCCCCACCCTCCCCTCTACCGACTTCCATGAAGAACTTCCCCCTTTCAGAAATATAAAGCTCCATGTAATTTGTTCCAGAATCCCCTAATTTCCTTTATAGAAATATAAAATTGAATAATTAAATATGTAATTAAAACTGAAAGCTGAATTTTTTTTAAATGTTATTTTTACTTTAGCTTTTTTAAAAAAGTAATTTTATTTCTAATGCTTTTAAGCTTGGTAGAGAAGCATTTTTTTTATCGAACCTCTTAGGTTATTCCATCCCCCTCAGTTTTGTCCTTAGAATTTAATTGAGTTGAGTTAAAAAGTTGAGGAAGCCCCATTGACAGTTGCCTTACGCGGTTCGAAGGCCGTCTTTTATCCGTTAATTTATTTAACGTCAGTCAATGAATGTGAGGGGGTGGAGCTGCCGAAGTAGACACTTATACAAGGAAGACGGGAAAGGAGGCGGAAGGGGAAACTCATTTAAGTCTACCTCGCTACCCTCTCGAACCCAAGGGAACGTTCGCAGACAATATAAACCCGACCTTCGTGTCTCTTACCCTTTTTAAAACCGACAATCTCTTCCTAACCTCCGAAATAATAAAATTCTGGATTTTTTTTTCTTTTTTTCAGCAAATCTCGTATGAAGAAAGGCTGCCCTTAACTATTTCTAGGAGCACATCCTGGGGTGGGGGTCCTGGGGAGGTGATGGGATAGTTGCCGGCGGTTGTGTATGGTGGTGGGGTGAGTGTTAGTAGGGCAGGGGAGATGATAGGAGGGTGGTGGAATGTTGGATGGTTGGTTGAGGATCCAGGAGGGTAGGGGAAGTGATGGGAGAGTCTTAGAATGTTGGATGGTGGCACAGATGGTACTGTGAACCCCACATTCTACACCTTACTTCAAGTCAAAATACTCGACTTATTCTCCTTTATGATTTTTGGAACCCCATTTACTAAAACGTCGCGTCGTGTAATACAAGGTCCGTTTTTAGAATGCGATTGAATTGGAGTTGGTGGGGGGGGGTCTAAAAGTTTGATATTGTTTTCAAAATTGTTGCCTTCCTACCTGTCCTATGTTTAAACTTTCCTAACCAACTTTTGTTTTCAGGGGCTCAACTCCACGTTCATTGTCAACTTCCCGTTAGTTAACAGTTAGGAGGACCGTCGGGCGTTAACAAGACGGTTATTCATTAACCTTTGAATTTAACAAACCGAAATGGAAACTTGTTATGTACCTCTAAATTTTTTATAAATAATCAAAAAATCCTTATAGGTGAACCACAAGCCTCTA
>JAGWEN010000318.1:0-123569 GCA_018703685.1 Orius laevigatus | reverse complement strand
CAGGAGGTAGCCTGTAATTTCCAGGCTTGAAAAATGAGGCTAAAATAGGCAAATATTAACCGAGTTGCCTTTTAATTCGTTCCTTACACAGACTAATCGACGATAATGACAGGACGTGATAGTCCAGTTTTGATCACGATTTGATTTTAACAAAATCTTTATGGGACGTACAAATTTTAATTGTGTTTTTGTTTTTTTTACGGGAGAGGAAAGAATATGCAGAATTTGTAAACGGTTCGTAATGGGCAGTTGTCATGGGAAGCAAGCTGACAGGCTCGGATAATTAACCAGTCCAACTGGCTAAATAGCGGTATACTGGGCGCTACGAAGGATACGTTATTTCATCCACGACTGCTCTAATTTTATGCTTTTTCTTCCTACGATTAATTAGCTTGCTAATCCGGAAGGAAATTATATAATTACTATGGAATTTCTTCGTGAACCACATTTCAACCATTAAAATAAACATCAAACCATCAAAACTATTATTTCAGATCTCTCTCGCATGATGTATATTCTCATTGATGGCTTGCAGAAATGCATGATGGGTGCTGACGTTGCATGTTGGTACCTAGTAACGACAAAAGCTTGATAGGTCTGCTAGCACAAGTGAAGATTCTGGTCAAGTCACATCAAAGTTTCATTTTCATCATAGGAGCTCAACTTCACGTCGGTTGTGAGATTTGGAGACCTTAACTCCATAAAGGTGTCTATATGCCAAGATACAATGGGAGCGGTTGAACTTTGGTAAAAGGGACGATGATAGTTTTCGTGTCTGAAGAAGCTAATTTGTGTCGAAGTGTGCCCCTGACCCAGGTGCAAGAGTGTGGCATGGCCTGAAGAGATTAGGAAGAGCGGAGGATCGCGTGGAGCAGCGAAACGTCGCGTGCATCCAAACAGCTGATCCGAAAAAATAGCCTCGCAGTAGCGAGATTTTTTTCTCGCGTCCGTAAAAAAAGGTTCCAAGACGCTCCCACACCTCCGATAAACTCGGAATTTCTCATCCTCGGATTCGTTGAACATTCATGATTTGACGAGCCGAATATATCAGGTGACGAAATCTAAAAGCTACGAACAAGCTTTTCGCGTGATCTCCCACTTTTTTAATTTTTTACTTGTTTCCTCTCCCTGTTTCTGTCGCGTTAAAATTAACTCTCTCAATACAAGATGCTTTGACTAGATGCAACGCATTTTCTGTAATTATCCGTGACAGAAGGGATTTACACGAGGCAGGACCCACATGAATATTTAGCTCCGTTTATCGTATTCGCAATCGTTAACTCGGACCTGCGGAGACAGAAGCATCCTTTTATATTCTAACTTAACCAACTTCATACGACACACACCAAAATCTTTAACTTATTATAATGTTTTCGCTTCAAATATTTTTTCGGGCGTCCAGTCGAAATCTCTTATTGTCAGGATAAAAACAAAGAAGTAGTATAGAGGGTAAGCCCAGAAACTGCGATATTCCTCTCCACTACACACAAATACGCTCATCCAACAACCACACACCTCTGCATCACCACCCTACTATTCTCGACCCTAACCCCTTCACCCTATCACAGCCTCTTCGGACCCTCACACACATACGACTCCTTGCCAAACTTGCCCATCACACTTCCGTAACCTCCTCGTACCCTCAGAACATACCCACACTTATCCATACCCCACAACCTCCCCCTAACCTTCCTGGACTTTCCACAACATCCTCCACTCACCCCATCACCTTCTACATTCTCCGATGACCTTCCAACAACTCCTCCCACTCTCATCTGTGCCGCGCCTACTCTCCTCAATCTCGAACAAACACCCACACTCAAACACACACCTCTCCCTATCCTCCACCACTCGGCACAACCCTCCTACGCCATCACCTCCCTTATCCTCCTCGACCCGCTCACAACCCACCCCGCCCTACCCATCACCTCCCCTATCTTTTCCTCGACACCCTTCCCACAATACCAATCCCACACCACCCATCTACTACCTCCTATCTCCTCGACCATCCCAAACCACCCCCACTACACCATCACAACCTCTATCCTCCTCAACCTCCACAACCACCCCCACTCATCCATCACTACCTACGAATCCTCCTTGACCCTCCCACAACCACACACACACCATCACCACCTCTATCCTCCTCGACCCTCTCACAACCACCCCACCATCATCCATCGTCTCTCCTACCCATCTTGACCCTCCCACAACCACCCCCACACACCCATCACCACGTCTATCCTCCTCAACCCTCCCACAACCACCCCCGCTCATCCATCACTACCTCTATCCTCCTTGACCCTCCCACAACCACCCCCACACACCCATCACCACCTCTATCCTCCTCGACCCTCTCACAACCACCCCACCATCATCCATCGTCTCTCCTACCCATCTTGACCCTCCCACACCACTATATCCCACACACACTCCATCACACGTCTATCTCCTCAACCCTCCACAACCACCCCCACTCATCCTCACTAATCCTCTATCCTCCTCAACGAACCCTCTCCACCAACCACCACCCACTCATCCATCACTACCTCTCTATCTCCTCCTTGAAGCCTCCCACAACCACCCCCACACACCCATCACACCTCTATCCCTCCTCGACCCTGACTCCACAACCACGACATCATCCATCGTCTCTCTCTACCATCTTTTTGACCCTCCCACAACAGTACACCCATCCCTACACGACACATCACACCACGTCTAGCCTCCTCAACCCTCCCACAACCACACTCATCCATCACTACCTCTATCCTCCTCAACCCTCCACAACCACCCCCACTCATCATCACTCACTACCGTCTAGTCCTCCTTGACCTTCCCTCCACAACCACACACACACCACCATCACCACCTCTATCCTATCCTCCTCGACCCTACTCACAACACCAATCATCCATCGTCTCTCCTACCATCTTGACCTTCCCACAACACCCCCACACACCCATCACCACGTCTATCCCTCCTCGACCCTCCAACAAACCACCCCACACACCCATCCTCAATTCCTCTATCCTCCTCCACCCTCCCACAACCACCCTTACCCATTCACCCCCTCTATCATCCTCCAATCTCCCCCAACCTTCATTTCCATCATCCACCTAAGTTCTCCGCAATCACTCTTGAAACAAAAGGTGCCTCTTATACTAGAGAATAAAACTAACGAACTAGAATGAAACCGCACTTCTGACAGGAAACTACCATTAACGCTATGAGCAGATGTCAAAAAATTATTAAATTATTTAATTAAATTACAAAATAATACAGATTTTTTCTATACTTTATTTCGCTCATCCATTATTCATCTTGTCTTCTCATTGAAAAAGATCGTAGCCACCTGAATGTCGAAACTCCTTGTCATCATCTTTCACCGCACCACATTATTTGTCATTATAAAACACCGACCCAGTAATGTAATTGTAATTCGAAATTTTGTTTTCCGCTGCTTCCTTGTTTGCTCTCTCTTTTTTCCATAGCCAGGTGAAGACAGACCGGAGACGAAACATGAATACGCGTTCTTTTTGTCACAGGCGAAGGAGGAAACGACAGGGAAAATTCAGTTATAAAAACAGAAACAAGTTGTCGACAAACGTTTTCGGTGTTTTGATGGTGCCTCATGTCCCTGCTAATGACATACTAATTGCACCCTTTTCTCCCTCGGAACCTCTTTTGTTTCTATCATGTTTTTCTTCCAGACCTGTAAACCCCTTTGATTCCTTAAGATATTTTGAATCGAAGCCTCCCGCCGAAAAAATGTAAATAGAACAAAAATTACTCAAAACGGACTTCTCTTTCATTGAACAAAATATGAGAAAAGAGATGCTCATGTGTTCGTTTTACATGGTACTTTAACAGGAAAAAAAGGGATTAGAACGAATTAATCGCTTTTGTCCACTCCACTCCTGCTTGCACGTTGCTGATAAATTGACTTTATGAACGCATTAGACTAATTTATTTGATAACATCTTGGAGAAATGAATGTCCGAACAAGGCACGCGAAATGAACTTACGACGTTTTTCATTCTGAGGAAACCAAGCACCCAATTACAGTACTCTGGAAGTTTCATAATTGGGACTTTCATCCTTTTGCGGACACAAAAATCCCGGGCAAATCGTAGACATAAAATACTAGAAGACAGGGCAACCTTTTTATTCAGAGAGTCTCCATGCCTCACCCCCTGCGGATATGAGGTTGATTTAGGGTGCGAGTTCATTTTTCCCCAACTTAGCTAGACCCAAATCTGAGTTGGTTGAGGGGTGTGGTGTAAATTTCCACCCGACCTGCTATAAACAACCTGATATCATTAAAGTCTTGGACACCGCGCCCGACTTAGGAGCGTGGTAATTGATTTCCGAGACCCACGTGCCCGACGGATTAGCTATGCACCTTATAAAGGGTTGCTGACTCATGCCGGTGACTCCTGTTTGCTGTTTCCACGCGATCAAACACTTGATACAGTCCTATCACCAAGGAAAACCCGACCGATCATGAGTCCAACGCCATGGGCAGGGGCGTGACTGGACTGGGACCTTAGGGTGTGGTGTGGGTTTCCAGTTAAGGGGGCGCCCGGCTGACAACAATTTTAACAGAAAATTGCTTTTAGATATATATCAGGTAAAAACCTAGTTTTTGGGCAAAAGAAATTTCACTTAAAACGTTGATTTTGAGATTGTTTGACAAAAATATTTGCTCTTATAATCATGATTTTGAGGTTTTTGCCCTGAACAAAAAATTGTCAGTTAAAGGTGATTTTGTGATTTTTTGACGAAAATAGGCATCACAAATGTGATTTCAAGGAATGTTTTCGACGAAAATTTGGCTTATAAATGTAAGTTGAATCTGAGGTTTTTGCGCACGAAAATTAGGCATCATAATGTGATTTCGAGGTTTTTGATCAAAATTCAGGCTTAAAAAGTTGTGATTGAATGTTTTTGACGAAAATAGGCTTTTTAAAATGTGATTTGAGGTTTTTGGACGAAAATTAGGCTTTAAAAAGGTTGATTTGCGAGGTTTCTTGGACGAAAATTAGTCTTTTTTAAATGTTGTTTTGAGGTTTGTAACAAAAAGAAATTGCACTTAAAACGTTCATTTTGAGATTTTTTGACAAAAATGGTCTTAAAACCATGATTTGGAGTAATCGTCACTTTCAAGTTAATTTGCGGATTTTGACGTACAATTGAGGCAATTATAAATGTTGATTTCCGAGGTTCTCTGACGAAAAACTTTGGCTTATATGAATGTTGATTTTGAGGTTTTGGACGAAAAAAGAGGCATCTAAACGTTATTTGAGGGGTCTTTTTAGACGAAAAATTTAGGCAATCTTAAAAAGTTGATTTTGAGGTTTTTTTTTTTTTTTTTTTTTTTTTTTTTTTGTTGAGGAAAATTTAGCTTTTAAAACGCGTGATTTTGAGGTTTTGGACGAAAATGTAAGGCTTCATAAAAATATTGATTTAGAGGTGTTTGTTGGCCAGAATTAAGCTTTAAAATGTGATTTTGAGGTTTTTGGACGAAAATTAGGCATCTTAAAAGTTTATTTTGAGGGGTTTTTTTAGACGAAAATTAGGCATCTTAAAAGTTGATTTTGAGGTTTTTTTTTTTTTTTTTTTTTTTTTTTTTTTTTTTTTTTTGAGGAAAATTTAGCTTTTAAAACGTTGATTTTGAGGTTTTTGGACGAAAATTAGGCTTCATAAATATTGATTTAGAGGTTTTTTGGCCAGAATTAAGCCTTTAAAATGTTGATTTTGAGGTTTTTGACGAAAATTAGGCATCTTAAAAGTTTATTTTGAGGGGTTTTTTTAGACGAAAATTAGGCATCTTAAAAGTTAATTTTGAGGTTTTAAGGAAAATTTAGCTTTTAAAACGTTGATTTTGAGGTTTTTGGACGAAAATTAGGCTTCATAAATATTGATTTAGAGGTTTTTTGGCCAGAATTAAGCCTTTAAAATGTTGATTTTGAGGTTTTTGACGAAAATTAGGCTTCATAAATATTGATTTCGAGGTTTTTTGACCAACATTAGGCTTTAAAAATGTTGATTTTGAGGTTTTTGACGAATGTTTGGGGATATTTGCAAAATCTTGAGCTTTCCCTCACCCCTCCTGGGGAAAGCTTACGCCCCCCAGTTTGGGAGCCACTGAGCAAAAATAACGCTAAAACATGACCCGGGGCGGGGTGGCGGGGGGGGGGTTCTGTCCACCCCTCCCCGGGCCAGTCTGCCCCTGCTCATGGGTATTCTGGCGTAGTTATGCTATACTTTAATATGTCCCTTCATACTTTGCGAGAGTAGAGTTACACCTTCCCATTGTGCATGATGGGTACTTACCTACCTACCCACTTAAAAATTCAAGTTTTTGCTTGATGGAGCAGAATTCTATCCTTATAAACTCGAGTTTTCCCTCCGAAAAAGAAAAGCCGCTGATTGAAACGAGGCATGTAAACGATTTTAAAGCACAAAAAGTCTAATTTGTCCAAAAAAAAGGAACGTTTTTAATGGTCGAATCTCACGCGAGACGGAATTAATCAAAATTCTGCTCAAGTAGACTCAGACTAATGGTTTTAAAGAGAGGAAAAAAAAATAAAACTTGGGAAAAAATAGTTTAGATTACATTATAATTAAGACCAAACAATGATTTTAAGTATTGACAGTCCCAAAACACCTGTCACGGTTAATTTGCATATTTAATAACCCCTCAAAAACGACTTTTTAGGTAGATTTCTTTCAAAAAATCTACCTATTGCAATGGGGGCAGTAGTCTCAGATTCAAAAATTTTTGTGATAGGTTTTCATTTCAGACCCCCTGGACCCCCAAACCACCCTCAACTCAAAAGTTTATATATATATATATGTATGTATATATGTATATATGTATATATGTATATATTCGCACGATAACTTGAGTAATTTTTACTTGACCAGCATGAAATTCGGTATTTAGGGCTTTTAAACTAATAGAATTTATGAGTTCGTTAACGGCTGAAATCGGACCAGCGGTTTTGGTACTTTACTTAGGGCCTAACCTGTGAATCTCGCAAACCGTTCATCCAATCGCTTTCAAACTTAAAAGTGATGTTATGGGGATGGCTAAGAAAGATTTAAAGTTGGTTTGAATCAGCTGGGCGCAATAGATTTGAACCTAGGTAAAAAAGAAAATTTTTGAATTTTTACCGGGAAACAGATGATTTTTTTTTTTTTTCGAATTATAGAAAGTTCTAGATCTAAACATCTGAAAGAAATCTACCTCTTTAATCCTGCTGCCGCGGGACTCATTTTTTTTTTTTCTTCTTGATCTCGCCGGCTCGCATAATAAAGCGTCCTCTTTGCCAACAAAAATGAACAATTTTGATGAATTTTCGTGCCATTATAACGACTTCCTTGCAGTTTTTCAAATAATTAATTCCATTTTTTAATGCTTTTAATTTATTTAACAGTTGCGACCCCCTGCTATAAAACGGGAAAGACGAGTAATCATCTCGGCAGTTAAAGGTTACATTGTGGCCTGAAAAATTGCCCTTCTTCATTTATGGATCTTGATAAATTTTAAATGCAATTTTTTATCGCTTTTTTAAAAAATTGTTCGACATTTCAAAAGCGAGTTGCAAAAAAAGGGAAGCAAAAGCCAAGCAAAAACCTTTTTTTGGTTGACACTTCCTAAGATTTTGTGGTCTAGGTCTATTATAAGTCGATTATTATCGTTGTTGGCCATTAGAAGCTGACATTTGTTTTTTCAATAATTCGTCTGTATTTCGTGTTCTTCTTACTAATTAAGACACAACGATTAATTAATTCTTTATCTGGAAATGTGGGTGTAAAAGGGAGAAGGAAAAAAAAAAGGAAGGGTTAGAGCGAGAGGGTTACCACGTGCAACCCCGCAGAGATGGAAGGTAGATGTGGGCGTTTCAACATATGCAGGAGTAATTGACAGTGTTCCTCTGTACTTGGCTTGTATCTGATGAGCTAAATTAAATGTGGCCTCTAGAGGAGGTGTTGGATCAGATAGAAAGGGCCAGAAGCCGTGAGAAGGTTTTTCTTTCTTCTCCCCCTCCCCCACATCCCTCGAACATCGGCTAACCAATGTGCCAATAATTGGCTACCTCTACCTGCACTTATCACCCCAGGAATTCCTCGCCCACTTCAATTATAAAAAAGATAAAAACTCTTTTTTTAAACGAATAACATGAAGTTATAGCCTCCAGAAAGTTAATTCAACTCCAGAATACGAAAATTTTTTTTACCCTTCCAAAAAGTCAAAAAAACTATATTCAATTAGTGACTGAAAACTCAACATATAAAGGACATACCATGTCCTATTGGACTACGATAAAGCCCTAAAAATTTCAAGTCGATCGGTTCACAGGGAGCTGAGAAAATGCAAAGGGCGAACGAAAACAAAAGCTGTAAAATTAATTTTTTTTAATGAACTTTCATTTTTTAGCGTCCCCTGTTTACCCAATTTTATAATCGAGCTTCTATCTATGCCGGCTTATGTTTAACTTGAGATTTCCACCCGAGTGAATACTCATTTAGTTGTTGGGCATTTCACGTTATGAATATTCATTAAAATTATGCATATTTCTGGTAAGCTTTCTAGTTTTTTCGTCTTATTTTATTTCGTTCTTCGTCTTTTTAGAATAAAAACCGAAATTACAAGTTGTACAGAACTATGAGAAACGTTCCCGCCATTGTCGTCCTATTGGCAATATCGCAAGGTTTAAAAAGCGTATAATGGCCTTTTCGTCATTTTGTTCCGAGAATTCCCGACGGATTTTTATCCGAGTCCATTAGTCGAAATTGCTTTTTTCAATTTAATCAAATTAGGCGAGGATTAATTAAATACGTTTCTCTTATTATTTTTTTGTAATCTCTCGATCCTAATAAAACAAAATGTTACCCCTTGATGGAATGAGAATCAAAAAATGTGTTCTCTAAAATATTAACTCCCTTTTTAATTAATCCGAAACGACGACGAAGGGAAGGAAAATGTAGGACGCACCTCTTGGGATTTATTAAATATTCAGCCGTATTAGCTAATTGTCGAAGGAAGAGGTAATAAACCATACCTACCTATTTTGTCAAAAGATGTTACATAAAAACTCTAACTTGATTATTATCTAATCATCATGCATTTCATTGATGATGAAACACATCTTGTTTTGCATTATAATGTTGCATCGATGGAAACCCATCATCATCCACTATGTTAAAACATCAATAGAGTGTTCTTGATGTTAGAGTTATCCTGGTGACTGTATACTGTATCCATAACTACCAAACAGAATAGAGTGTTTTGAGCCATCGTCATCGTGCATTTCATTTCATCAGGCTTTGTGATAGGTTCAATCATTGCGTTTATAATTTTATTGTGCTCACTATCTAGCCAAGAATGAGGTATTGTGATATATTTTGCCTATCATGCATTTCTTTGATAATTGCTGCTTATCGTTCTTTTTATGACATTGATGCCTACCGAACATCATGCGTTGCAATAAAACCCATAAATCATTAGTCTTTTCTTGGTACATGCCAATCGTCATTCATTGATTGATACCCGTCAATCGTAATGTCTTCATGATATCCATCAATCATGCAGTTTGTGATACCCGTCAATAATCATGCAGTTCGTGATACCTATAAATCATCATTCTTTTCGTGATACCAATCCATAATCATGCTTTACATGATACCCGTCAAATCACCATGCGTTTCTTGATACCCGTCAATCATCATGCATTTCTTGATTCCCGTCAATCATCATGCATTTCTTGATACCCGTCAATCATCATGCATTTCTTGATACCCGCCAATCATCATTTCTTGATAACCCCCAATTATCATGCAATTCTTGATACACGTCAATCATCATGCATTTCTTGATACCCGTCGATCATCATGCAGTTCTTGATACCGTCAATCGTCATGGAGTTCGTGATACCCGTCAATAATCATGCAGTTCGTGATACCAATAAATCATCATTCTTTTCGTGATACCAATCCATCATCATGCTCTACATGATACCCGTCAAATCATCATACGTTTCTTGATACCCCTCAATCATCATGCATTTCTTGATTCCCGTCAATCATCATGCATTTCTTGATACCCGTCAATCATCATGTAATTCTTGATACCCGTCGATCATCATGCATTTCTCGATACGCGTCGATCATCATGTAATTCTCGATACCCGTCGATCATCATGTAATTCTCGATACCCGTCGATCATCATGTAATTCTTGATACCCGTCGATCATCATGCATTTCTTGATTCCCGCCAATCATCATTTCTTGATAACCGCCAATTATCATGCAATTCTTGATACACGTCAATCATCATGCATTTCTTGATACCCGTCGATCATCATGCATTTCTCGATAATCGTCGATCATCATGCAATTCTTGATACCCGTCAATTATCATGCATTTCTTGATACCCATCAATAATCATGCATTTCGTGATACCAATTAATCATCATTCATTTCGTGATACCAATCCATCATCATGATGATGGACATGATACCCGTCAAATCATGATGCGTTTCTTGATACCAATCAATAATCATGCAGTTCGTGATACCAATAAATCATCATTCTTTTCGTAATACCCATCACAATAATCATCATCGTCATGCTTTTCATCATATCCATCAATTTTAATGCTTTACATGATACCCACCAATCATCATGCTTTTCATGATACCCATCAACGCTGATTACAATCGTGGATTGGATTGATATTAGCAATCATGTTTTTTTATTGCATCGGCATCTACCCATCATGCATTGCATCGACATCCATCATTCATTGCCGTATCTTGATTTACTTTATTTCCCCCGTCGTGTCTCCATTCTCCTTCATTTTGTTTACAAAATCTGACTATTCGTGATCTCGAAAATCCCCCGGGGGAAATCGAATATTAAAAGCCCCCTCGATTATTCCACAAAACAGCAATTATTTTTAAATTCTTTATGAAATAAAAAAAGAGCGATTGATCGATTACTCCCCTTTTTTTTTCGTACATGGAAGGGGTTGATCACGAAAGCGCATTAACTCCAACTCGGACTCGTGTTGAGCCGAAATTGATAACACATTATCAGCCGATTGTTCACTCCCATTATTCAATAGATCATTACCGATAATAAAACGAATTAGACCTATTTACCAAAATCCATTTAGACTTTAATAAACCATGATTTCTTTCAAAATTAACCAAAAGAATAGCATTAATAATTTGTATTAATTATATAATATGGAAATTTGTTATTTACTCAACCCAGATAGTATCACATCCTCATTTTTTATTCGAGTTTAAAAGTTATTAATTTTGAAAGCATGCGAACTGATAACAGAAAGAAAAATAATAACTAATATTAATTTCATGTGCGATAATGTTGTATATAATATGCAAAAAAGGGAGGCTTTTTGTGTTGAAAAATTTGCTAGGTGGTCACTGAAAGAAAATTTCAAAAAAGTTATATTAAAGATTGATGCCATCCATTAGGCCCCATTTCTCCAAAAGTTTGAAGAATTCAAAGAAAAGACGAAAAGTTGGGCCTCAAGTGGGATTCGAACATACGACCTCTTAAAGTGCAGGAGGTCATAGGTAGCTTAATTTTTTTTTTTTAGTTTAAAAACTAGCAATATCGTTGAATAAATGAACTTTTCGCCACCCTGTCTCTACTTAAACGAAAAATCTCTTGGAACAGATGTAGAAAAGGAACGTAATAAATCAAAAAGGTGGTATTTGCAGTGTGAGCTATAAACACGGCGGGTTATTAGGTAAAAGGATGCGATTCCTTTTGCACCTAATCAGAGTTGGGACTCTCGTAAAGGGGAGTCGAGCCCACCAGTAATCTATTTACTAATAAGGCTCCGTCCTGTCACGGGTTAAATGGTGATTAACCCCTTTAAAGGGTCGCTTCTTGACGCCTTTCCACCTCTTTACGACTACGTATTAATTGTTTCGAACGCTCCGTAGGTGTCTCGAAGATTTTATAACCGTCTCGTTCGCTTTAATAACAAACAGGGAACGTTTTTCGAACCCCTTGCGCTTAAAAAAATACAAACGAAGACTCCCCGACAATGGAGGTCATTTAAATTGTACGAGTTTGTAATTAAGTACTTTCCATTTATGGATCACGTTTTGGCTCCTCGTAAACTCAACGTTCCGACCTCTTCAAATGGCTTTCCGACTTGTTTAAACCCTTGGGTGGCCTTCAATCGTGATAAAATAACAATAAACATAACAATAGCCAGTGTTGCCAGTTTGGACGATTTATCGCAAATTGGGCTACTTTTGTAAGGCTAAATCTGGCAAACCTGTATATCAGAGGTTCCCAAACTTTTTCATAGTGCGCCCCCCTTTTAAACCATTGAAAACCTTTGAAGAAAAAGAACAAGAAAGTTTTGAATGTTAACATTGAGGTTTTTGAAGAAAATTGGGGTTTTAAAATGTTGATTTTGATGTTCTTTTACGAAAAATCGGCTCTTATAACCATGTTTTTGAGGTTTTTGACAAAAAATTGTCTCTTTAAAGTTGATTTTGAGGTTTTTTTAAACGAAAATTTTGGCTTTATAAAACGTCATTTGGGTTTTTTGCGAAAATTTTGCTTTAAAACCTTTTGACGAAAAATGGCTCTTAAAACCTTGATTTTGAGGTTTTTTGACAAAAAATTGGCTCTTAAAACCATGATTTTGAGGTTTTTGACGAAAAATTGTCTCTTTAAAGTTGATTTTGAGGTTTTTATAAACAAAAATTTTGGCTTTATAAATGTTGATTTGAGGTTTTTGACGAAAATTTTGCTCTTAAAACCTTCATTTTTTTTTTTTTTTTTTTTTTTTTTTTTTTTTTGACGAAAAATGGCTCTTAAATCCTTGATTTTGAGGTATTTTGACAAAAAATTGGCTCTTAAAACCATGATTTTGAGGTTTTTGACGAAAAATTGTCTCTTTAAAGTTGATTTTGAGGTTTTTCTTAACAAAAAAATTGGGTTTTTAAATGTTGATGTTGAGTTTTTGACGAAAAATGGCTCTTAAAACCTTGATCTTGAGGTTTTTGGAAGAAAATTAGGCTTTCCAAATGTCTATCTTGAGGTTTTTGACGAAAAATTTGCTCTTAAAATGTTGATTTTCATCAAATGTTCATTTTTGACGAATGAATAAGTGGATTTTGTCATTTTGGAATTTTATGATCAAAAGTGTTTACCTAACTGATATTTTAAAATTAAATTATATGACAACAAAAAAAGAATCTAGAGACCCCACATGAGACAGCTTGCGCCCCCCAGCCCCCTAGTCGGGACCACTACGTATATGATTGAAAGGTGAAGATCGGGGTTTTTCGAACTCTCCATTGGCGGAGCGGAACGCTACCTTGCCAAATAATCCATTCGCTGAATTCCTGCACTGAGGATGAAAAGTTTAATAATTTTTTTAACACTTCCAGGTGTATTTCACATAAATAATCGCTCGGGAGTCCAACACCTAATTCATAACCGGAATTTATAGGTTTGTAAAGAAACCCATTGAAAGTAAACCATCACCACCCTGTTAATCTTAAACAGGTTTTCTACGTTATAATCCTTATTTATACGTCTTCATACTCGCCCGCAGCAATTTTTTATCGAAAGGGGACATTACCGGGGAAGAGGCTCCTTTTTTATTTTCAATAGGGATGAGTTTGTTAGGAAACCTGAAGATTCAATAAACTTGGACCGAAAAACTTGCTGTAGTAGGGATATTTATATTCATCGAATGATTTTAGACGGAAAAACAGACAGTTTGCGAAAAAAAATTTCCCTCCTTTTTTTTTTCTTCTCGATAAGTACCCCTTTTTTTAGAGTGAAAAATAGTAATTAGTTTCTATATCAAGATTTTGCTTTTTTGGTGTAAAAAATCCTTAAAAACTTTGATAAGAACTTCGACCATCTGAAGTTGGAGGGAATGAAATTTATGGAGCCGAATTTACAACTAAATCCTCTGATGAATGACCTCCCCCAGATAAAAATCTTCAGTTAAATTCCGGAAATCATTAAGGGGCGTTATGGAAAGTCATTAGAGTTGAGTTATAAGTCGCTCTACGTTTTATCGCCGCAACGGATCTCGAGCTAACCCTAACAACAAAAAAACCAAATTAACGATCACTCATTTTATTGCTTTTTTCTTAAGGAATTAATTATTTTTCGACAAAATTCCCGTCACGTTTTTTTCGGAAACCGGCCAAAAAATAAGAGCATGGGAAAAAAACGTAAATAATAACATAGAGTGAAACTGTTTCCTTTTATCATAAACCAGATCACGTATTGAGGCGATAAATTCGAAAAATTCCAAACTTTTAAATTCTCATTTACTTATAATTAATTACATAAGCATTAGCATAATTTCACATGGTTGAGGAATGAGGAGGTTGGAAAAACATAAAAGATCCACCTGAGATAAAAACTTCACACGATTTTTACGTAAGATTGGAGAAAAATGCGAATATGATGGGTCTATTGGGAAAAATGGAAAAGTATTGCAGCAGATGAATGGTGAGGTTTCTTCCAATCAGTGGTTATACTCGCAGTACTATTGCCAGGGTTGCCAGGTTGGCCCTTACAAAAGAAGCCCAATTTGCGATAAATAGCCCAAACTGGCAACACTGTCAAAACCAACTTTGTCAGATTACAGGGTTGCCAGATTGGGCCTTACAAAAGTAGCCCAATTTGCGATAAATAGCCAAAACTCGCAACACTGTCAAAACCAACTTTTCAGATAACAGGGTTGCCAGATTTGGCCTTACAAAAGTAGCCCAATTTGTGATAAATCGTCCAAACTGGCAATACCATAAAGAGCCCAACTTTGTCAGATAACAGGGTTGCCAGATTTAACCTTAGAAAAGTGGCCCAATTTGCGATAAACGTCCAAACTGCAGGGATGCCAGATTGGGCCTTACAAAAGTAGCCCAATTTGCGATAACTCGCCCAAACTGGCAACACTGTCAAGCGCACAACTTTGTCAGATAACTGCGTTGTCAGATTGGGCCTTACAAAAGTAGCCCAATTTGTGATAAATCGCCCAAACTGGCAACACTTTAAAGAGCCTAACTTTGTCAGATAACAGGGTTGCCAGATTTAACCTTAGAAAAGTGGCCCAATTTGCGATAAACGCCCAAACTGCAGGGATGCCAGATTGGGCCTTACAAAAGTAGCCCAATTGGCGATAAATTGCCCAAACTGGCAACACTGTACAGAATTCACTTTTTGAGAGAATTCACGTTTTGGGAGTTCCACACCAGAGCAGACTTTTTCATCGATGCAATTAGACGTCAATGTAGGAATTCTGCGAATTGTTTTGTATTATTCTCTTTTGTGCGAAAAAGAATCGGTAATTTGATCCAATTATACGGGGAAGCCGAAAAGATGTAAAAAGGGTTGGAAGTTAAAATCCTTTTGTGGACGGGATTGGTCAAGAAGCGGACAATTAGGCCGTCGCTACGGACACGTTAATGTCTGGGGAGCATTCGCTCTCTAAGTACAAGGTAGACAAGAAGGTAAAAGAAAGAAGAGGCCAAATTACACTTGATCCACCAAACTCCGCAGCTGTACAACATATGTTCAATATCTCGGCCCGTTTTAAACATTGTAATTAACATCATGTCCTCCATGTCACCTTTTCCGTCGAACAATTCGCCAAAAGGAATAGAAATAATAAAACTTGTTATTTGTTGTTGTTGAGGGTCAGTGGTGCGTGCTCCGAGCATTGCTAATTCATCAACGGAGTAAATGTGCTCAAACACGAACCTTCCTATGAATGAACTGTCCATTGAGTTGTCGGACAGTTCCCCTTTTTCCTTGTTATCGGGCTGATTTGATTTTTTTTTCTCTTTTTGTTTTGTTTAGTTTGAAACCTCCGCCGAAGGACGGCGTGACGAAAAGCAATCCGAGTAAAAGGCACAGAGAAAGACTGAATGCGGAGTTGGACACGCTCGCCAACCTGCTACCATTCGAGCAGAATATCCTTTCCAAGTTGGACCGCCTATCCATTTTGAGGCTTTCCGTTAGTTATTTAAGGACGAAAAGTTATTTTCAAGGTAAGTTTTTGAGTTTTTCTTTAAAAAATGAGAAATCATGCGGGTTTTCGTTTTCATCCAAACTTTAGTTTTTGACAGTTTAGTGAAAAACACGAATTTGATGTCAGTTTTGGAGTACAAAAACATTTTTTTTTCATCTAACTTATCCAAAAGGTCCTCCTTCACTGTTGACCCAAAAAAAAAAATTTTTCATTTTTTGATTTCACCCAAAATGTGTTTATGGACCATTTCTCAGAGTGAAAAATACGAATCTGAGGTCGGTTTTTCGATATAAAAATATTTTTTTCGACATCACCTTCTTCACTTTTTAGACCCAAAAATTTTCATTTTTTGTTTTCATCCAAAACGTGGTTTTTGACGATTTTAAGGGTGAAAAACACGAATCTGAGGTCGGTTTTTCGATGTAAAAATATTTTTTTCGACATCACCAAAGGGGGGACCCTTCTTCACTTTTTAGACCCAAAAATTTTCTTTTTTTGTTTTCATCCAAAACGTGGTTTTTGACGATTTTAAAGGTGAAAAACTCGAATCTGAGGTCGGTTTTTCGATATAAAAATATTTTTTCGACATCACCAAAGGGGGGACCCTTCTTCACTTTTTAGATCCAAAAATTTTCATTTTTTGTTTTCATCCAAAACGTGGTTTTTGACGATTTTAAGGGTGAAAAACACGAATCTGAGGTCGGTTTTTCGATATAAAAATATTTTTTTCGACATCACCAAAGGGGGGACCCTTCTTCACTTTTTAGACCCAAAAATTTTCATTTTTTGTTTTCATCCAAAACGTGGTTTTTGACGATTTTAAGGGTGAAAAACACGAATCTGAGGTCGGTTTTTCGATATAAAAATATTTTTTTCGACATCACCCAAAGGGGGGACCATCTTCACTTTTAGCCTCAAAAATTTTCATTTTTTGTTTTCATCCAAAACGTGGTTTTTGACGATTTTAAGGGTGAAAAACACGAATCTGAGGTCAGTTTTTCGATACAAAAATATTTTTTTCGACATCACCAAAGGGGGACCCTTCTTCACTTTATAGACCCAAAAATTTTCATTTTTTGTTTTCATCCAAAACGTGGTTTTTGACGATTTTAAGGGTGAAAAACACGAATCTGAGGTCGGTTTTTCGATATAAAAATATTTTTTTGACCTCACCAAAGGGGGGACCCTTCTTCACCTTTTAGATTCAAAAATTTTCATTTTTTGTTTTCATCCAAAACGTGGTTTTTGACGATTTTAAGGGTGAAAAACACGAATCTGAGGTCGGTTTTTCGATATAAAAATATTTTTTTTCGACATCACCAAAGGGGGGACCCTTCTTCACTTTTTAGACCCAAAAATTTTCTTTTTTTGTTTTCATCCAAAACGTGGTTTTTGACGATTTTAAGGGTGAAAAACACGAATCTGAGGTCGGTTTTTCAATATAAAAATATTTTTTTCGACATCACCAAAGGGGGGACCCTTCTTAGACCCAAAAATGTTCATTTTTTGGTTTCATCCAAAACGTGGTTTTTGACGATTTTAAGGGTGAAAAACACGAATCTGAGGTCGGTTTTTCGATTTAAAAATATTTTTTTGACCTCACCAAAGGGGGGACCCTTCTTCACGTTTTAGACTCACAATTTTCATTTTTTTTTGTTTTCATCCAAAACGTGGTTTTTGACGATTTTAAGGGTGAAAAACACGAATCTGAGGTCGGTTTTTCGATATAAAAATATTTTTTTCGACATCATCAAAGGGACATCACCTTCTTCACTTTTTAGACCCAAAAATTTTCATTTTTTGTTTTCATCCAAAACGTGGTTTTTGACGATTTTAAGGGTGAAAAACACGAATCTGAGGTCGGTTTTCGGAAATAAAAATATTTTTTTTGACCTCACCAAAGGGGGGACCCTTCTTCACTTTATAGACCCAAAAATTTTCATTTTTTGTTTTCATCCAAAACGTGGTTTTTGACGATTTTAAGGGTGAAAAACACGAATCTGAAGTCGGTTTTTCGATATAAAAATATTTTTTTCGACATCACCAAAGGGGGGACCCTTCTTCACTTTTTAGACCCAAAAATTTTCATTTTTTTGTTTTCATCCAAAGCGTGGTTTTTGACGATTTTAAGGGTGAAAAACACGAATCAAAGGTCGGTTTTTCGATATAAAAATATTTTTTTCGACATCACCAAAGGGGGTCCCCTTCTTCACTTTTTAGACCCAAAAATTTTCATTTTTTTGTTTTCATCCAAAACGTGGTTTTTGACGATTTTAAGGGTGAAAAACACGAATCTGAAGTCGGTTTTTCGATATAAAAATATTTTTTTCGACATCACCAAAGGGACATCACCTTCACTTTTTAGACCCAAAAATTTTCATTTTTTGTTTTCATCCAAAACGTGGTTTTTGACGATTTTAAGGGTGAAAAACACCAATCTGAAGTCGGTTTTTCGATATAAAAATTTTTTTTTTCGACATCACCAAAGGGGAGACCCTTCTTCACTTTTTAGCCCCAAAAAATTTCATTTTTTTGTTTTCATCAAAATGTAATTTTTGACGATATTAAGGGGGAAAACACGAGTCCTTCAATTTTTGAAAATAAAACAAAATATGGCAGTAAAAAAGCGATGCGAATAACAGATGGCTTATATATCCCTCCCCCTTTTTACCACGTCGGTATTTTCCATTTCGGTGGGGGTGGAATGACATAAAATCGTTATCTTCCGAGCGCCCTGCGATATTCGGCGATGGATTTGAGATAACGCCCCACGGTAATTAAGTACCTCCGTTAAGCCCCTCAATTTACCTTTGTCACCCCTAGCAACGCCCACGACAAACAATCCAGATTTTTAATACCTTTTTTAGAATAATTAACCTAAAATTAGTATCTCCAGGACACAAAGGGACCAGGGAAAATAAGCGTGAAAAAATTACCTTTTTTTGCATATTAATTTTTTAAACGCGGAAAACGGTAGCGAATAAATCAAAAATCAGATTTTATAATTTCATACCGTTTATAGACCGGCATCTTGTTTTCAGAATCTTAATTTGATCCTTTTAATATCTAGTTTTTACAGTTAGGTTTAATTGGCGTAATAATTGTTTATCTTATTTTAATATAAACTATTCCTTGGTGTAATTAGAAGGTCACAGTGCGGGACTCGGTTTTTCGAATACATCTAGAAACGCTCCAATTTTTTTTTTTTTTTTTTTTTTTTTTTGCGTTATTCGAAGGAGTGATGACTGATAACCGATGAGAGATGGGGAGGACGTGGGGGAGGGGGAGGAAGGTGGTGGGAGGAGGGTAGGGAAGGTGATGGTGGTGTGGGAGAAGGTAGGGAGGATGTAGGTGATTGGAGAGTGGGAGGAGGGTAGGGAAGGTGATGGTGGTGTGGGAGAAGGTAGGGAGGATGTAGGTGATTGGAGAGTGGGAGGAGGGTAGGGAAGGTGATCGGAGTTATAGGGTGGGTAGTTTAGGGAGGGGAAAGTTCTTTTCAGAATTTCCTATTTTTGTTCTTAGAGGTGCCACGCCACTCCAGGTCGAC
The DNA here is from genome assembly GCA_018703685.1 of Orius laevigatus. Classification (NCBI taxonomy): domain Eukaryota; kingdom Metazoa; phylum Arthropoda; class Insecta; order Hemiptera; family Anthocoridae; genus Orius; species Orius laevigatus. The sequence goes on along the minus strand of JAGWEN010000318.1, from coordinate 103,956 downwards.
TCAATCTTTTCAATAAATTCCGCCCTAAATCTTTTACAAAATTCGCCATTACAAGAGATCAAGTAAAAAGCCCTTCTGAAACCACTAATGTACGTTCTTGGACGGCTTCTATGCAATCATGTTAATACCTAATCCAATTTTGATGCATTTTTTCAACGTTAAAAAGAAAACGTTCCTAGGTTGTTTTTTTAATTCCAACTCGTCTAATATGGATGAATGGTAAAAGGGGAGTGTTTGTTTCCCACGTGACCAGGTGTGAGATCTGCGCGGGAGATATTGTAATTACCCGAGAGTTGGTAAACCACCGTAATTGTCATTCCTCGCCTTCCTTTTATCTCCGGACCATATCTCCCACCCACGCCGGGCCCTTTTTCCATTTTAATTATTTACATTTTTTAAACAATTCGAAATAATTTGGGTTGTTTATAAAGGAAATTATCTGGGAAGGACATCTGTTGAAAACAGGTGGCATTTGGAATGTCGAAATGAGGAAGAAATTTCAAAATATAAAATAAAAACCTGCAATGGCTGCCAAAATCGGGGTAAAAATTACTAGTCATGATAGACGCCATTTTGTTATAGGGGAGCTTTGTCATGCTGATTTGATGAGAGTGGCGCATGGTCCACAGTTGACTGATGGCTGCCACAAATCCCATATAGCTCATAACATGTTTTTATGCCCCATTAAAAAAGATTACCTGCCTACAAAAAAATAATCGAAAAATCCCGGGGTTCTTCACCTTTTAAAATCCGCGGTGAAATTTTTTTTGGGACGTCTGGTCCACGAAGTTAATGAGGGATGAAATGAGGAGGTCGGATTTCGGCTCGCCTTCCTTTTTCTGGAGCTCCTGAAACCGCAAAACGCTACTGCACATTCGATACCTTTCGGGGTTGTATAACGGAAGAAGAGGGGACAAAAAAATTCGCCGTTTTTTTGGGGGAACTGCTCGTTCGAGGGATTCGGACAAGATTTTAAGGTGTTCAAAACACGATAGCGTGATGTAGTGGCGTGAGCTAACTGACCTCTCCCAACAGTCTCAAGCCTCCATTAATTTATAGCTTTATTGGATCACATACTTACTAATTTTTCCGGCCTAAAAGCTTTCCGACATACACGCTCGGAAAAGCGATTTTCCCAAAGCCGACAGAGAAATTAAACGATTCGATGCTTAGTCGTTTTTTTGACTGACAATGAGTAAATTTGTTCTTTAACTTTAGGAGGGAGAGTTTGGAGCCATTGGATGGGTTGAAGACACCCAGAGAGTGATTTTTGAGGAAGTTATGGCCCAGAAAATGCTCCAGACACATCAAAATTTTTTTCCCTTCCGCCTCGAAACCGTCCCAATCCTTCGCGTGATTTCCGAACTCAAACCTCTTTAATTTTTTAAAACGTCGAAAACTCGATAATCATAAAGAAAAATGTCAACACATACAAAATTAAGTGATTTCGTCCGTTCGGAAAGGGGTTAAATAACCAGAGATTTTTGAATAATTAAAAAAGTGATAACGAACAACTTTTAACGCCCGGCCCCATCCCTAGTAAACAATAAATAAATTATTCACCCTTCTTGGGGATGTATGCTAAATAAATATTTCAAATCGACCAACGAAGAAATGTTTTTTAAATAGATTATGTAGGCCGAAAAAGAGAAGAAGAAAAAATCAACAAATAAAAAATTAACTGTGAAGGTGAACAAATCACTTTATGTTTTTATAATAATTTTAATGAATAAACTATTTTTGGTCGTTAAATTCACAAATGCCATGCCAACACCCAGAAGTACTTACCCATTATGCATTAACATCATGCATTTCGAATACCCGTCATGCAGTTTGTGTGAATACCCGTCATGCAGTTTGTGTGAATACCCGTCATGCAGTTTGTGTGAATACCCGTCATGCAGTTTGTATGAATACCCGTCATGCAGTTTGTGTGAATACCCGTCATGCAGTTTGTGTGAATACCCGTCATGCAGTTTGTATGAATACCCGTCATGCAGTTTGTATGAATACCCGTCATGCAGTTTGTGTGAATACCCGTCATGCAGTTTGTGTGAATACCCGTCATGCAGTTTGTGTGAATACCCGTCATGCAGTTTGTGTGAATACCCGTCATGCAGTTTGTGTGAATACCCGTCATGCAGTTTGTATGAATACCCGTCATGCAGTTTGTATGAATACCCGTCATGCAGTTCGTGTGAATACCCGTCATGCAGTTCGTATGAATACCCGTCATGCAGTTTGTGTGAATACCCGTCATGCAGTTCGTATGAATACCCGTCATGCAGTTCGTATGAATACCCGTCATGCAGTTCGTATGAATACCCGTCATGCAGTTCGTATGAATACCCGTCATGCAGTTCGTATGAATACCCGTCATGCAGTTCGTATGAATACCCGTCATGCATTTCGTGTGAATACCCGTCATGCAGTTTGTGTGAATACCCGTCATGCAGTTTTAGGCATACCCGTCATGCAGTTCTTATGAATACCCGTCATGCAGTTCGTATGCATACCCGTCATGCAGTTCGTATGCATACCCGTCATGCAGTTCGTATGCATACCCGTCATGCAGGTCGTATGCATACCCGTCATGCAGTTTGTATGTATACCCGTCATGGATTTGGTTGATGTATACCCGTCATGGATTTGGTTTGTATGTATACCCGTCATGGATTTGGTTTGTATGCATATCCGTCATGCATCATGACGGGGAAAATTATGCATCTTGTTTGTATACCCTATACCCATCATGCATTTTGTATGTATACCCATCTAATTTTGGTAGAATCATGCATTTGGTTTGTATAACCATCATGTTTTGTTACCATCGTGGATTTTGTTTGTATACCCATCATGGCTTACTTTATTACTATGAAGCCCTTGTTATTTTTTTATGATTGTACTCTCGTTCCACCATTTTATTTAAGTAGTCCTATTGCCTCACTCCCCTTGGATTCCTCAAGCCCTATATTTTCCCCCGTTTTTGCCCTGGCAATAAAAAAATCGTCATCACATCCCCATATTTTTTATGAAGCGTTTAATTTTACAAATTGCATTCCTGAAGTGCAGAGAGTATAAAAAGAGTGAACAGGAGTAAGGCACTTGATACCCGATTAGCCGGTTTTTGACCTCGCTCGGATTATACAAGTCGCATTTATTTAATTTTTTATGCATGATAATCTTTGCATCCTTGTAAACCAATACTTGAAAACTGGTTTTTAGTCAATTTGGGAAGTTATGCACGTTCAAGTCATCCTGGCTATACTCTACCTGTATGGTACAATCCCTTCAAAGTTTATTTTAGTCTGAAATATGTGTCAGATGCACTTGAGAACACGCAGACCCTTGAAGTGACAGAATCCGATATACGGGGCGAAAAAAATTCCCCCGTGTTTGTTTTAGGCTAAAAAAAATAAGAGGAAAGTTTGGTTTTTTGAGGGTGTGTACGGAGTATGTGACAAGCTCGGAGGTGGCACACGGAAGGCACCGCCTGGCACAAAACCCTCGCCTATCAATTAGAAAAGCCCCGCGAGCTTCTTCTTTTTCTCTCGAGCCGATCCGTCCCCCGCTTTTTAAAAGAGGGGGGGGGGGGTATTTTAAACAACCCGTCATAAATCCAACGCAAATAGCCTCGCATTAGCTCTATAATATCCGAGAGAGGATTGTCAAAGCCCCCACCCCCTTGGAAAAGTTGGAGGGGGTATAATTTCCATTTCGAAACTCATTTCTGGCCTCTATTTTATTTGAAAAGTTTTCTGTTTTTACTCTTTTATAATACAAGTTTGGGGTAATTTAAAAAAAAGTTTGTTGGGTAATTTGATCATTAAAGTAAAATAATAAAAACTAAAATTTTATCCAGAGTGAAGGGGTCAGAATTGACCTAAAATGACACTTTCCTGAGAATTAAGGGTCAAAAATGACACTAAGTTGTAGAAAAAGGGTCAAGTTGACCTATACTGTCGCTATTCTGTCGATATAGTGTCAAAAATGACATTATTTTGAAGAAAAAGTGGCCAAAATCGATCTATAATAAAAGTATCATACTAATAAAGGATCAAAATTGGACTAAAATGGACTGTCCTTGACTCAAAAATGACACTTGCCATCATATGAAGGGTCAAGTTGACCTATACTGTCACTATTCGGTCGATATAGGGTCAAAAATGACATTATCTTGAAGAAAAAGTGGCCAAAATCCATCTAAAATGGCACTGCCCTGCTAATAAAGGGTCAAAATTGAATTAAAATGAACTGTCCTTGACTCAAAAATGTCTTTTTCTTGCAGATAAGGTTCACATTGACCTGTTCTGTCGCTATTCTGTCGATATAGTGTCAAAAATGACATTATTTTGAAGAAAAAGTGGCCAAAGCCCATCTAATATGACACTATCCTGCTAATAAAGGGTCAAAATTGGACTAAAATTGACTCAAAAATGACACTTGCAGATAAAGGGTCAAGTTGACCTATACTGTCACTATTCTGTCGATATAGGGTTAAAAATGACATTATTTTGAAGAAAAAGTGGCCAAATCTCATCTAAAATGACACTATCCTGCTAATAAAGGGTCAAAATAGAATTAAAATGAACTGTCTTTGACTCAAAAATGACACTTAACATCATATGAAGGGTCAAGTTGACCTATACTGTCACTATTCTGTCGATATAGGGTCAAAAATGACATTATTTTGAAGAAACAGTGGCCAAAGCCCATCTAAAATGACACTATCCTGCTAATAAAGGGTCAAAATTGAACTTAAATGCAGATTTGACTGTTGTAAATTGAGGACTTATTTGCCATATAAACGGTGCCATATTCGTGATAAGTGACATGCGATGTTAATTGTTGAGAATAAAATTTTCGATAGGAGAATGGCGACGTTTTGATTATCTGAAAATGTCGGTATCGACCATATTCGTCGGGTAAATTGTGTAAATCAGAACAGAAAAGTGATGCATAGACCGTTTCTCTAATTCACATCGTTGATCGATAACCGTCGGGTGGAGGAGCCCCAGGGGAATTTAAAGTGAGGTCGCCATGGTTACAAGGATAAAACACACGGCCCCCACATCGTCTCCATGAATTTTATCTCTTCCCCTCCTGCAAAAACAGAGAAAATGGAAACAACTTTTTTTTTCATCAAAACCCGGAAGCGTTTTTTTGCTTATGAGACCGAATTCCTTTATTTAAAAAAACTAAAAATCGATTTTTTTTCTTCTATTTTTTGTGTGTTTGATCTGATTATATTTTATGGGGACGGGTGTTACAATAAATAAGAGGGATTTCCGGCGAGCGACGACATCCTGTTTCTAAACCTTGTCAACACATCTAATAAATCAGATAAGGGTTGTCTCTAGTTCGCAATTTCAGACGTTGATAAATGCATAAAAATGAGCTTTCTTCGTGACAAATATGATGGAAATCAAATGCTGCTCTTGCCTCATTCCCCTGAGCACCGGAATCGAAGCAAACTAGAGTTGTCGTCCATTTACAGAAGAACTTATGGAACTTCTTTCCCAAGTTGAAGCCTCTGAATTGTTGGTGCTTTTAGAATAAATATGATAGAGGGTGGAAGAGGGTAGGGGAGGTGATGGGAAGTGGTGGGGTAGGGAAAGTGTTGAAGGGGGGGGGGTGAAGAGGTCTGTATATCCCCGAAATTCCCTTCTTACACCTTTCCCTAAAAATGGAGCCTTTTTGATCCTGCATATACAGGATAGTGTAATTTTACGTAAATACAATATGACCCTTCATGCACTGGATATTATCTTCTTGGGCCAATTAGGCTTTTTGACCCTTTATCTATAGGATAGTATCTTTTGGGTAAATTCTGGCCCCTTTTTCATGAAAATAGAGTAGTTTTTGACCCTTTAACAGGAAAATGTTATTTTATTAATTATGACCCTTCATGCACATTATAGTGTCTTTTTGGGCCAAATCTAACCCCTTCTTGAAACTGTCGTTTTTGACCCTTTATTTACAGAGATAGCGTCAGGTTACGAAAATATGACCCTTCATGCACATTATAGTGTCTTTTTAGGCCAATTCTGACCCCTTTTCCTTGAAAGTGTCGTTTTTTACCATTAATTTACAGAGATAGTTTCATTTTACGTAAATATGACGTAAATATTACGTAAATATGACCCTTCATGCACATTGTCTTTTTGGGCTAATTCTAACCCCTTCTTGAAACTGTCGTTTTTGACCCTTTATTTACCGAGATAGTGTCAGGTTACGAAAATATGACCCTTCATGCACATTATAGTGTCTTTTTGGGCCAATTCTGACCCCTTTTCCTTGAAAATGTCGATTTTGACCATTTATTTACTGAGATTATATATACCCGATAGTGTCAGCTTACGTAAATATGACCCTTCATGCACAATATAGTGTCTTTTTGGGTCAATTCTGACCCCTTCTTGGAACTGACGTTTTTGACCCTTAATTTACCGAGATAGTGTCAGGTTACGTAAATATGACCCTTCATGCATATTATAATGTCTTTTTGGGCTAATTCTAACCCCTTCTTGAAACTGTCGTTTTTGACCCTTTATTTACTGAGATAGTGTCAGGTTACGCAAATATGACCCTTCATGCACCATATAGTGTCTTTTTGGGTCAATTCCACTTTTTCCCCTAAAAATAGAGTCGTTTTTCTCCCTGCATATGCACCATTCTACATTAAATATGACCCTCCATGATAGCTTTATTTTGGGTTTGCAGGAAAGTGTCATTTTTTAATCCAATTTAGTTCGATTTTGACCCTTCTTTCCCAGTATAATGTCATTTTAGACCAATTCTGACCCCTTTTCTATGTCTCTTATGTATTTTGGACCAATTTAACTGATTTTCTGGATCACCTACTCGATTGTAAGTTTAAACGTGTTTGCTTTAAATTTTACTAAACATGCGATGCCATGATGAGATTTATGAAATTTCAATTAATTTCGAGTCAGGAATATGAGTTTAGCAATGGAGAGAGGATGGAGGCGGGAGATGATCTCATGGCGCACGCCCCACATTGATTCCAAGGGGAGGTTCGACCCCCATCACAAATTTCCACCCCCACGCCTCTAAAAAAAAGAATGAGAAAAAAAGGCACCCCAGTCCTTTTTCTCTCTTATCTAATTTTCTTTCTTTCCCTTCCGAATATAAATCAGGCGGCCCCTTCCCGTCCCGCCTCTTTTATTCGACCATTAAACCGGACCCGAAGGGGGTGGGACTCGAAAAAGCCGGACTATAAAGCACCTGGCAATTTGGCCTCCGCCCCACCCCCGATAAGCGAGTCGATACCCACAAAAAACAAGAAAAATATCAAAATTCTTAAAAAAAAATTTCTAATTCTACAAGTGTTCGTTTCAAGGTCAAGTGTGTTTTGATGGCTTGTGTAAATACGTGAAAACATCACGTGACGATCCTCGTTAGTTATCACGCGAAATCAAGGAATCATGGCATCGGGTTACAAAGATGTTAACATTCAATGGTTCGTTCCAAATTAAATTACACGCTTTTACTATTTTCATTCTTAATTTTTCGCCTTAGCTTTCCACAGTGGCAAATCTGGACCAAAATCGTAAATGATGGCCCAAAAAGCCATTTTTTGCCCAGAAGGCCGACAAGGCCAGAATTGGGCCGGGCTTGGGAAGTCAAGATTCTCGGCTCCTCACATTCGCCTTCTGTTTTTAATCCTAAGCCCGGTCCCAATTCCGGGGAGAAGGCCTCCAGCTCCCATGTGTCCTTTTCTTTTTCTAAAATGCTCAAGAATAAAATTAATTCTGTTTTTAATAGAACGATCTATCATCCAGGTGCCTTCAATGGTGAGATATCCGTGAAAAAAGGGAGAGTGAGAAGGAAAAAAAGATGAATATTCAAATTTCATATAATTAAATCATCATTTCTTTATCTCTTATTCATATAGAAATAAGCTACGGACTGTTTATCGTAAGTTTTGAAAGCAAAAAAAGTAACATTTTACGTAAAACCGGAGAATTTTTGTTTATCTGACGGAAAAATCAGAAAACGACAACGTTCACGGTTTGTTGATATATCAGACAACAATTATTAACCAGAAAAAGCCAATTTTTTGAAAATGATGGGATTTCCGCAATTTCAAAAGAGAATTTTTAAATTTTTGAAATGTTATAAAGGATTATCGATTGTTTAACATCGATAGTCTTTGGGGCCAAGACTCCCCCCTTTGGCTCAAAACTCCATTCTGAATATTCATGAGTTTCTTTAAGTCTGGATCAATATTTCCTTATAAAGCTATTAACTAAATAGTGAAAAACGTAAGTAACAATGTTACAATATTGTATTAAAGGTCTTTATAAATATAATATTTATGTGAGTAATTTTCTTATTTTATCAATCACGCACACATCAAAGTAATTTTTTTTTTCTTTTTTTAAAGGGGGTTACTTAGTGGCCGATGTTAATTTTTACAATTATAACCGATTGTCGGGAACGTTCCACGTTTTATAGGCGGAGATAAAAAAATAAAGTTACACGCGATTCTTTCTAAAAAAAAAGGAAAATTCCTTTTTTTGAGATAAATTATATGTTCGCGGTTTTGTACGGGGTTTTTTATGCGTATTTAAATTTTATTTTGGTATTTCTGACGTAAGGGGCGACAGGTGATGTTGCCAGGTGAGTGCTTGCTGGAGCGTACGATGGGAGCCAACTGTCCTAACTCACACGGGCCATAGTTCACTTAATTAGCCGGCTCGGCAACGGCTTGGGAGATAGGAAAAAAAGAGCGGACGGGGGGGGGATCATAACTTGTCACCGGCTAGTTGACAGTTAACTAACCTCTGCCCTTTTTGTTTTAAAAAGGTTGTGTTGATGGTTGAGAAATGAGCTAGTTTTTGGTTTGATGGACTCGCAGGACCGAGGCGTCCTTTGCATAACTAGGACGCATAGTACTGTACTGGCATTGAGGACTTTTGATCTAAAAACGGGAACTTCAAAAATTTAGCCTTAATTGGCTGTTCATTGGGAACCATCATGCGATATGTTTACAATAATCATGCGATTTGTTTAGGACAATCATCCGATTTGTTTAGAACAATCATTTTTTACAACAATCATGCGACTTGTTTACAACAATCGTGCGACTTGTTTACAGCAATCGTGCGACTTGCTTGCAGCAATCGTGCGACTTGCTTGCAGCAATCGTGCGACTTGCTTGCAGCAATCGTGCGACTTGCTTGCAGCAATCGTGCGACTTGCTTGCAGCAATCGTGCGACTTGCTTGCAGCAATCGTGCGACTTGCTTGCAGCAATCGTGCGACTTGCTTGCAGCAATCGTGCGACTTGCTTGCAGCAATCGTGCGACTTGCTTGCAGCAATCGTGCGACTTGCTTGCAGCAATCGTGCGACTTGCTTGCAGCAATCGTGCGACTTGCTTGCAGCAATCGTGCGACTTGCTTGCAGCAATCGTGCGACTTGCTTGCAGCAATCGTGCGACTTGCTTGCAGCAATCGTGCGACTTGCTTGCAGCAATCGTGCGACTTGCTTGCAGCAATCGTGCGACTTGCTTGCTGCAATCGTGCGACTTGCTTGCTGCAATCGTGCGACTTGCTTGCAGCAATCGTGCGACTTGCTTGCAGCAATCGTGCGACTTGCTTGCAGCAATCGTGCGACTTGCTTGCAGCAATCGTGCGACTTGCTTGCTGCAATCGTGCGACTTGCTTGCAGCAATCGTGCGACTTGCTTGCAGCAATCGTGCGACTTGCTTGCATCAATCGTGCGACTTGCTTGCAGCAATCGTGCGACTTGCTTGCAGCAATCGTGCGACTTGCTTGCAGCAATCGTGCGACTTGCTTGCAGCAATCGTGCGACTTGCTTGCAGCAATCGTGCGACTTGCTTGCAGCAATCGTGCGACTTACTTACATCATGCGAATTGTTTACATCATTCATGCGATTTGTTGAAAAGAATCATGTTATTATCTATCATGCGCTTTGTTAAGACCATCATGCTATTTATGAGAAGAATCATAGATTGTTGGGAACTGGGATAGAGTAGGCAAATCTTGAGTAAAACGCTTATTACTCAACCATGGCAAGCGTGTTTTTCGAGGTATGTCGTTCGAAATCGTTTTTCTGTTTACAGTTGAATCATTGTTACAATATGTTTCCAAAGTGGGGTGGGAGCAGATGGTTTGTTTGGACTATTTAGAATTGACTGGCTAACCTCCGGATTGACCAGGGTCAATGGAGCGTATTTTCGGCTCAGTACCTCCCGCAATCTTTTCTAGGCAATCTACTAAGTAGGAGTGTGCGGGTGTCACTATAATTACTAAGTAGTCGGTTCATAAAAGGGCGTTTCGGACGTCGGTGGGGAGGCCTTTTCGGACAAAAGGGCCCCTTTTCTCATTCCGAATCCACACGCAAACCCCCTTGAATTATCGTTGATTATTTTCTCGAAACATAAATTCTCGATATTTAATTTTAAAAAAGACTCCCGGTTTTCTTAATGTCTTAATTTGGTCTTTTTTCGAGTTCGTTGACCGACCATAAAAATGATGAAGAGGAAACGATCTGACCATTAAGAAATCAAAACCCCTCAATGATAAATTTTAAAAGGATCTAATGATCCGTAGCGAGATTTATGAACTAGATGCTTCAATTAACTTTATTTGGATAATTCGAATTAAAACGTGAGATTGTCGTCGAAGGCTTGAAAACGGTGATAAACGAGAGGTTGGATATTTGAATAAATCGGATATAAATCAGATGCAAAAGGTTCCGAGGCGCCCGTGACTCTCCTAACAAATTGAAACGTATCGTCCCCTACGAGGATTTTTCGTTTTTAATCATGATACCCCGTCGCGGTTATAAATCACAGCCCGTTTAATACTTTCGCTTCCTTGCTCTATGGGAAAAGGTGGGGATGGTCAAGGTGCTTTTCGGGACAGATGATGGGTTCCTTGATTGCTCTGATATGAGCACCTGGTCTATGATACTTCCTCCTCTTAGTCATCGATTATCACCTCCCCAACAAAATTAATAGCATACAATGATACTGCTATGCTTTTGGGGATGCAACTCGTGAACCTGTGGTTTTAGAAGGCCTCCTCTTAAACATCGTCTGCGATAAACAAAACAATAAAATATTGAAACAATTAAAAACAATAAAAGAGTGAACGCGTGTTTTTATAAGTTTTAATTCGTGTTAATCCTCCCTATCAAATTTTCTGCCACTACATTCGTGACTCGAGAGTTAAAAACTTAATCTTTTCGTATTAAAATGTTCGCGTAGAGTCACAAAAGAGTGTATTACAAATTGCCTTATTTACACGGGTGAACATAAAGGTTTTGATTATCTCGCCAAAGCCAAATTAGAAGGAAAATTAAAAACTCGAAGGCGGACTTTGTTGGATTCATTAAAACAACTCAGGATTACATTATAAGTTAGCATTGCATATATGGAATGGTAGTAACCATTAGAAACAATCAATGCATTGTCAAACAATCATGCAGTGAGAAAGTAAGACACATGAGTTTTCGTTTTGCAATAAGTTAATCAATAATAACTAATAAATCAAGCGTTGCCATAGTAACAAATATGTGGTTCAAGAGTTCAAAACATGCTTTTTTGTTAAGAAAAATCATGCATTTCGTTTTGAATCGTGCACAATCGTAGAAACAATCATGCGTTGCCATAGTAACAATCAAATTGTTAATCGAAAGTAGAAATGCATTTCGGTTTGTAACAATCATGCATTTAGTTTAGAATTGGGTGTTTGAAAACATCATGTGGTTTGAGAGTAGAAATCATGCATTTTGATTTTTGGTTTATGAAATTCATGCATTTCTTTTAGAATCGGGCACATATTTGTTTTGAAACAATCAAGCGTTGCCATGGTAACAATCATGCATATGGTTTGTTAGTAATCATACATTTGGTTTGATAACATTCATGCATTTGGATGGTAACAATCATGCCTTTTGTTTAGAATCGTACACATATTAGTTTAGAAACAATCATGCGTTGCCATGGAAACAATCATGTGGTTAGAGAGTAGAATTCATGCATTTGGTTTGTAACAATCATGCATTTGGTTTGTAACAATCATGCGTTTGGTTTGTAACAATCATGCATTTCTCTTTTCTCACTTCACACCATCGAAAAAACCAAAAACCAAGAATCATGCATTTGGTTTGTAACAATCATGCATTTGGTTTGTAACAATCATGCATTTGGTTTGTAACAATCATGCATTTGGTTTGCAACAATCATGCATTTGGTTTGCAACAATCATGCATTTGGTTTTGTAACAATCATGCATTTGGTTTTGTAACAATCATGCATTTGGTTTTGTAACAATCATGCATTTGGTTTTGTAACAATCATGCATTTGGTTTGTAACAATCATGCATTTGGTTTTGTAACAATCATGCATTTTGTTTTGTAACAATCATGCATTTGGTTTGTAACAATCATGCATTTGGTTTTGTAACAATCATGCATTTAGTTTTGTAACAATCATGCATTTGGTTTTGTAACAATCATGCATTTGGTTTGTAACAATCATGCATTTGGTTTTGTAACAATCATGCATTTTGTTTAGAATCGTGCACATATTTGTTTAGAAACAATCACGCGTTGCCATGGTAACAATCATGTGGTTAGAGAGTTGAAATCATGCGTTTTTGTTTATAAAAATCATGCATTTTGGTCAAAGTCCACCATGAATTTGTTGTTCTATGGTATCCTGATTTTGTATTCCCCAGTAAGGGTTATTTAAAAAGACAATTTTCTCCTTTAAAAATCATCAATGTTGAGTAAAAACGGGAAAATAAAATAACCAACCCTAATTTCCTCGTAATTCCATAGCCACGACAAAAGCTTCCGGCCTTTATAACAATTCATACCTTAAATTATGCATATTACGAGCCATTATCGAAAAGCAAAGTTTAAAACTTAAAAATTGGGACAGAAATTACAATTTTTTTGTATACTGTACACATAATAGAGGGTGGGGTCCGGTTGATAAGGAATAATGCGAAGCCGGGTCATTACCTCACAATGACCTACGTGCATAAATGACCCCAAACCCCCCATTCTTCGATTAAAGACCCGACGGTCCTTAATGAAGTCTATCGAACGCACTTCCAGCAGGAATTTCCAGACTTTTTTTTTTCCATTTGGTGCAATTAGGGCGTAAAAGGTCTTGACTCTTCAAAACGAAAGAAGTCGTTAACGTCCAGTAGAAAAATTAATCGAAAACAATCGGTGTAATTAGGATTAAATATGCAAAATGACGGAATCTAGATAGCCAAACGAGGCCCTACAAAAATACAAATCGTAGCCCGCCTACTTTCTGTACTTGCCTCCCTTATCTAGTTCGATCTCACACCTAATTGTTACCGAAGTCACGAAACTTACATACTTAAGGCTACTTCTGTACATCAATTATTATGTTCTTAACGTATTTTCTTGGATATGAAACAAGGAATATGTTAAAAATTGAGTTTTGAAAAGGTCATATAAAAGTGAATTTTGCTCCCAAAAGTGCTGGAAATTCGGGTTTTCCTGAGGACCAATTGACTTAGAATTTCGCGCAGGTCTTCTTCAATATTACACAAAGACTCCCTTAAAATTTCAAGTCGATCGGCAATCGAAACTGAAAAGTGCGTCCAGATCCAAATATTTAAGAAGTTCGTATTCTCAGATTCAAAAAGTTCCTAGTCATAGATCAATATTGTTGAAAAGTGCATTATTTTTAGATTAAATTCCTTGAAAAGTGACTATTCGTTGATCCAAATACCAGAAAAAGTCTCGAAAATTTCAATCATTCCACGCTTTTATTCTTAAAATATTCGAGAATGCGTTTTAAAATGACTTATGCCCGAGTTTTATAATCAAAGGTCCGATCAAAAAGTCGAAAAAGAACAAAGGTCGATAAGGGCTTGATAAAACGTCGAAATGGGGTTCCCAACTTTGAATGTTTAGCCCCGGATTAGGGTTCCACATAACGGCTTTGATAAAAAGAAAAAAAGTTGAATATGGAATTAAGAAGTCGAATTTCCATATAAAAAAAATGACCAATCTGGGCCCCTTTAACGCTTTACCAAGGCTGTTATTTAAGTCGTATATTTTGCAGAAGTATCGCGTGTATGGACAAAGACTAACATTTATCTAATTTTCCATTTCGTCCCTTTTTCTCCTATGGAAATAATTCTTTGAATTTTTTATTTTCTTTTGAATTCTTAAAGGGGGGCAATTTTTGAATCGTTTGAAGCTAATCGGTTTGACACGTCACTCCAGATTGAGAATTCCAAGTCCAATCATCTTTTGTTATATAACACCCACAATTTTCCACAGATTTTATCAATATTTATATCGTCAGAAAGCTCTTTGAAATACCTTTCCAATGGTATAAATATCGATAAAATCCGTCAAAAATTGTGAAAGTTATGGAGGTTTAAACGTAGAGTAATAAAATCGAGCCTCATTGAAAGTTCCATAACTTCCACAATTTTTAAAAGATTTTCTCAATATTTATATCGTTAGAAAGCTCTTTAAAATATCTTTTTAACTGTATAGATATAAATAAAATCGGTCAAAAATTGTGAAAGTTATGGGCATTTAAACGTTCAAGCTATGAAATCGTATTAAACTTCCATAACTTCTTCAGTTTAGAACCGATTTTATCGTTCTTTGGAAAGCTCTTTTGAACAGCTGAATGCATTAGACTACTACTTAGCACGCATAAATGGACGTTTCAGGTCGATGGCAGTCTTTTAGGTATCTTTTTATTCAAAATTGATGATTTTAGGTTTGATAAATGATGGAATAAAAAGGTTAATCGAGTGTGAAAGGAAAAGTGGTTATTGTTTACTCGTATTAGTAACAGAACCCGATAAAAGATCCGGAGGGTCCTTTTTCGAAGAGTCATTCCCCTCCCGAATCTCTCAATTATACGCAACACATTTCAACCTGTTAACCGTTTTTATCTCTTTTTTTCCCCAGTGACTATGCACAAAGAGAAGGAAGAGTCTCAATACAGGAGTCGAGGGGACCTGTCAGTCTACGACCACTCCATGCTCGACGGTGACATGTTTCTGCAGGTAATTATCACAAATTAGCGCTTTTGTCTTCTGTTTTTTTGCTTTTATAATTAGAAAATGTTTATTTTATTATTTATAAAAGAGAGGAAACAGGAATTGACGAAATTAAACGTATAATTGAGTTAATTTAAGTTTGTAATACTCATGGGAAGTCGTAAAAGATAATAGACCACCACAAAATCTTACTTTTTTTAACCTCGCCGGAAAAAGAACTTTTCTGGAGCTATTCTAACCATAACTTCCTTCGAAATCCCCCTCCTCTCCAGAAAAACCAAATCTAATCCTCTCACAAACATCCCCCTCTATGCTCCAGCGTTCCTCACTGTTAAAAGCCTAACTTTGTGGGATTAACTACAGGGTTGCTAAATTATATGCAAAAAAAATTAGCCTAATTTTCGATAAACCACAAGAAAATTAACCCAATTTTCGATAAGGCCCAAGAAAAGTAGCCCAATTTTCGATAAGGACTAAGAAAAGTAGCCCAATTTTCGATAAGGATCAAGAAAGTAGCCCAATTTTCGATAAGGCCCCAGAAAAGTAGCCCAATTTTCGATAAGGATCAAGAAAAGTAGCCCAATTTTCGATAAGGCTCAAGAAAAGTAGCCCAATTTTCGATAAGGCCCAAGAAAAGTAGCCCAATTTTTGATAAGGCCAAGAAAAGTAGCCCAATTTTCGATAAGGCCCAAGAAAAGTAGCCCAATTTTCGATAAGGATCAAGAAAAGTAGCCCAATTTTCGATAAGGCCCAAGAAAAGTAGCCCAATTTTTGATAAGGCCCAAGAAAAGCTCAATTTTCGATAAGGCCCAAGAAAACTAGCCCAATTTTCGATATGCCCCAAGAAAAGTAGCCCAATTTTTGATAAGGCCAAGAAAAGTAGCCCAATTTTTGATAAGGCCCAAGAAAAGCTCAATTTTCGATAAGGCCCAAGAAAAGTAGCCCAATTTTCGATAAGGCCAAAGAAAAGTAGCCCGATTTTCGATAAAGCCCAAGAAAAGTAGCCCAATTTTTGATAAGGCCAAGAAAAGTAGCCCAATTTTTGATAAGGCCAAGAAAAGTAGCCCAATTTTTGATAAGGCTCAACAATAGTAGCCCAATTTTCGATAAGGTCAAGAAAAGTAGCCCAATTTTCGATAAGGATCAAGAAAAGTAGCCCAATTTTCGATAAGGCCCAAGAAAAGTAGCCCAATTTTGATAAGGCTCAAGAAAAGTAGCCCAATTTTCGATAAGGCCCAAGAAAACTAGCCCAATTTTCGATATGCCCCAAGAAGAAAAGTAGCCCAATTTTCGATAAGGCCAAAGAAAAGTAGCCCAACTTTCGATAAGGCCCAAAAAAGGTAGCTTAATTTTAGATAAGGCCCAAGAAAAGTAGCCCAATTTTCGATAAGGCCAAAGAAAAGTAGCCCGATTTTCGATAAGGCCCAAGAAAAGTAGCCCAATTTTTGATAAGGCCCAAGAAAAGCTCAATTTTCGATAAGGCCCAAGAAAACTAGCCCAATTTTCGATATGCCCCAAGAAAAGTAGCCCAATTTTTGATAAGTCCCAAGAAAAGTAGCCCCATTTGCGATAATTTCCCAAATTGGCAGCACTGTTGAATGGCCAACTTTGTCGATTCGCAGATTAGCCAGTTAAGGTCCAAAAATTATCCCAATTTGCGATAAATATCCCGATCTGTCAGTCCTGTTGAAAGCCCAAGGTAGTGGGGATTAATTTTTGACCTTTTCAGCTCGAATCAGAGCTGTTTTAGACCAAAAAACGAGATCCTTAGGTCATATTCTGAGCATTTTTCTACATTTTCAGCCTTAAAATCAATAATATTATTTGCTGATTATCTCCAAAACATTTTTTCCCCCAAGATATTTTAATTTTAACGATAAAGTTCCAAAAGCCGTGCGTGTTCCATTTTATTCAGGACGTAAACACTAATTAAAATCCGCAATCAATATTCCGTACGAATTGCCCCGGAGGAGGAGAAAAAAAAAGCCAAAAAAAACGAAACGATGACAGGTTATTTTGGGTCGCAATTTATTGTCATTGTCGGATCGCATGGGCCACATTGTCCCCAGCCCACATAACCAGATAATATAACATCACACATATTTTAGGGTGGTGGGGGGAAGGGGGGGGGGTAATAGAATGAAATTTTTTAAAGTTATTGAACCGTTGTTTATTTATCGTGCGTTATTTCACCGCCGAGATTTATCATGGGCTCTTTACAAATTATTGAACTAACAAGGTTCCCGACTATAATCGCCAATAATCCCACATTAGTCGAGATATTTAACATCCCGGTACGGATTTTTGGCTCATAAAGAAATGATAAGTTGATTGATGACGTAAAGGAATCTCTAATTAGGGTCAGAGTCGAGGCAAAAGGGTGATGATTGAATAAATAAAAGTGTTTTTCTTGTCTTATAGTTAAGAATTCAGAAAGAGCTTAAATATTTGACTGGGGCGCCCCTCCGCGATTCGTCGGGGGGACGAGCGTGTCCTTTCGCCTTGCATGCCCCTCTCACTTACCGGACGCTCATCATTAATACAATAATAATCTATTACAGGTATCGGTCATGCAATAGCAACAAGTTGGAAAATTTAAAGAGCGCGAATTGACTTGATCATCGGTCTTTTCGTCAGGTTTGGAGGGCGACACGCGGGAAAGTTGTGCTTTAGCAACAACTCGTTACATACTCCCCTAGCTCGTTTCAAACTCCACCAACTCGTTACATACTCCTCCAGCTCGTTTCATACTCCCCCAACTCGTTACACACTCCCCCAGGTCGTTACATACTCCCCCAACTTGTTACATACACACCGAGATCGTTACATACTCCCCCCAGCTCTTTACATACTCCCCCACCTCGTTTCATACGATTTGGGGTGTTTCTAGCACCCTGCTCCAACTGTCTGGAGCAATGCGAGATTCAACTTCCTCAAATAGTTAATCTTCTTTTTAAAAAGAAATCATGACGTTAATTAAGTGTCGTGACAGAATATTTGTTGATTTATCGAACGCTTTGTTGGTCGGGGGTCTCGGTATATTTGATTGGGGCCAACTTCTCTCTCACCGCGTTTATCATATCGTAAAAAAAAAAGAAGGTCCGATAGGTTCTAATATTTATTCAAAGAGGGCCGTTTGTGTACACAACGCCTAGAAGGGAGAAAATGGTGTTTGTGAGAAAGATCGCGTGTGTTATACAATTAAATGACCACTTGTACATTTGTACGTTCGGCTCGAAGAAATTAATGCACGGGATGACAAGCTACCGTTTGCTCCACCTCGTTCCCTTTTTTTTTCACCTTCTCTATCGATTTTTCCCGAACCCCCACCATTTTTAAAAAAATGATTATCAAAATTATTAAATTCCGGGTGAAACATGCGATGTAATTATGTCTTTAAAAATATGTAAATTAACCTTTAAAATGGGTACAATCTGATTTAAAACCCTCATAAAAAGGAACTTTTTTTTTAATCAGTCAAAAATGAGGGGCTGCATTTTGGGAAATTAGTTTAGTATGGTGAGACATTTTAATTTTCTCAAAAAGAAAGTTATTGGAAGGTGGGGGAGGTGATGGGTGAGGTGGGGGATGTAGAGGGAGTTGAAGGAAGGATGAGGAGGCTAGGAGTAGTAGAAGGGGAGGCTTTTGGGAGGGGACGAGAGGGTGAAGGAGGTAGGGGTAGGGGAGGTGATGGGAGATTAGGAGGGTGGGGAGGTTTGGGGAGGTTCCTCTCTTCATTATAATTGGATTTTAGCGAATTTTTTATGTTATTCCGTCAGTTTAGTAGCATTGTTTTTATCCTTTTCATTCAATATCATTTCATTTTAACTTGAATCTTGATTTTGAGCCTTTAACCATGTTTTGAGTCCCTTTCTTCATTATAATTGGATTTTAGCAAATTTTTCATGGTCTTTCCTCAGTTTAGTAGCATTTTAACTTCTTTTTATTCGATATAATTTCATTTTAGTTTCATTCTATCTTGATTTTGAGCTTTTAACCAGAGTCTGAGTCCTTTTTTAAGATAAAAGCTAAACTTTGAACCTTTTGGTTGGTTGTAATGCCATTTTAGCATCATCCTGAACATCTTTATTTGAAATATTGGCATTTACTCATGATTTTGAGCCTCTTTACTTAGAGAAGTTCATTTCAACTTGATTTTGAATTTCTTTTATGTAATTTTCTACGCGATAGTGCCATTTTGTTCTTGATTTTGATATTTTTTCTTAAGATGAGAATAGTTTTCGGTCCTTAATGCAAATCGTATGTCGTGAAACTAGTAGTAAGCGAGCTGAGAGTATCGGGGCCCCTGAAAAAGGCACGCTATTCGTGATCGAGCCGTGAATGGACACGAAAAGATGCGTTTAAATATTGACGTCAATTTTTCGCCCCCACTTTTCGTTCATTTTATTTTTACGTCTCAATTCGAGCTTAAAATGGTGGGTTGATCAAAATCAGTGCCGCCTTTCCCCCTGAATAATGGCTGAACGTTGATTCCGAGAGTCTAAAAATATGGGATGTGTGGCGTCCGTGGGACGGGTGCGTCGGCGCGAGCGGTAACCCCTTGCTAGATCAATACCGGTGAGAGGAAGGCTCTACTCTATCGACCAGGTTAATATACGCTCCTCGAACCGAACCTCCTGTAATTGTCTTACTACACAACTCATCCCTCAAAATTTTACTTTCTCACGAAACTAGATTACTCCAGACTCCACCAAAATTTCATTGGAGTGGAGGATATGCACCTAGCATAAGGATTGTTGGATTGTCACCAAGGCGTTCCTGGTTTTCCTGTTCCTATAAGCCAACCAGGGAATCCCCTATGGTGAAGAAGACTCTACTTCACCTGCCAATTTTTAGCTCTTTTTGCCATGAAATTGTGTTTTCAACAGTTAATCTGTTAATTGAATGAAGCGGAATGCGCTTTACGAGATAACCAATTAGGAGAGCAGGTGAAAGTGAAGACTTCTTGTTAATTAGCCACATCTGCCCAACGCCTCGAAGGTTCCAGTTTATACATCTTTTTTTATGTTTCAAGGAGAGCCGATTAATTGGTAAACAAAGTCCCTTTTTTCGCTCTTTTTTCATTCTTACGGGAAGTAACAGTTTCCGTTTTGCAAGAAAGGACCGTTGCACGAATAGACCGATCCCTTGCCGCATCCTTTAATTGTTTGATTGCCTTCAGGAGAGGGGGTGGTGTCACGCAAACGTATTTTGTAATCCAACAGAGCAGATCCTCGCGGACTTCCTCCCGCCATTCCTTGAAAATCAATAGGAACAAAGTAACCGCCCAATTAATCCATAAAAGAAATAATAAAAATTGCGTGTCTGATATGTTGAGTTTCGAGTAATATATTTTTATATACTAATCACGATATCCCGGGGGTAAAATACCTTTTTTTTAACCTTTATAGCATGCGAATTGTGGAAATAAAGATTTGGATCTCTTTAGTAGGCTAATTGGATCCGGGAGGTCTGATATTAAGTGATTATTGAGATAACTTTTAAATAAACGTTCATTTGAAAAAAAAATTGGTGGGGAGAGGTCCCATCACCTCCTCCAACCCCTCCCCACCTCCCCTAACCTCTTCCCAACTAGGGTTTTTTTCTGAGAAAGTTGAAAAGCACCTAAAAATCAAATGTCAACATGCAACTTTTTGCTACGTATCTGAGATCTGCGCTTTTTTTCTTGTTGGGAATGATTTTTTTAATCAATCCTTTGGGTCTTCGTTACTGAATTAAAAGAAGAGAAAGTGTGAGGGGGGTAAAGAATGCGCGATAAGTAAAGCACGGGAGCCGTGGGGACCAGTTCGGGGTGTGATAGGATCTTCGCAGAAAAGGCCTCTCGAAGGGGGATTCGCAGAATTTATGGCCTTTTTCTTCTATCTCATTATAAACTAGAGTTTACTCCCGGTATCAGTCTCCCCCACCTTAAAATATATAACCTCCCCCCCCTCTTCCTCATCCTCTTATCTCGGAGAACCGCTCCCGATTTACATTCGGAGCGAACGTACCGGTTTAATTGGTGCTCCCCGTCTTACAAATCACCGCGACCGAAAAACGACCATTTCGAGTTTATTGTGCTCTAAGATGCTTCTAGGGCCTCCAAGTGTATTGATCTAAGTCGACACCATTAGACTGCGACGCCCGCTCAACTTTGATTGCACCCGATATCAGATTATCGACCCAAAAACGAAAAAACATGCGCTTTCCTCAAATAACATTTGGCTGTAGATGCCACCATTAGCAGCAGAGTCGGAAGATAGTCTGTTATTGCTCTCATTGAAAATATGGCGGAAAAAGGGAGGGACGTGATTTGCTCTGAATCGTTTACAGGGTTGGATGTCATCCGAAAAAGAGGGGAGGGTGAAAAAAAGGGCCGGGGGTTGTAAAACCCTCTTTGGCCTCTTTGGGGGAGACAAAATCCAAAGGGACAATATGGCCACTCCCTGGAGTCATTATGTGTAATGGAGACCACTTTCATTTCCTCCCCCAGGCGCCCCTTTTCCATCCCCCGTACCAACAAAAGGAACGCAATTAATGCTTTATCGACTCACGGCGCGCGCACAGAAATTTCATCCGAGAGGAAATTTTCAGGCAAATTAGTCTTAGAAAACCCTTGATTGTCATTCTTACCACAAAAAGAGAGATTACCGGCCCATCCTGGGCTATTTACTAAGCGTTCCGACCTCAGTTGGCACCCCTGCGCTGTTTGGGGTTGGCCTCTGTGGGTGCCATGGCAATATGGCGAAAGCCTCTTCCAGGACCTATATATATATCTCTCTCTCTCTCTCTCTCTCCAACGACACTAGTGTCGTTGGCCCGTCTATATAGTCTTAGAACCGTTTGCTCCCCTGCTCTCCTTTGTGGTGGTACACCTTGCGATGGTGGTCAATTAGGGTGGTGATGCTATCGGTTAGAATGATTACTGTACTGATCATTACACGATTTGGCAAGCTCCAAAAGCTCCTCCACTATGTTGTTCATTGGCGATTGTTATATGAGATTTTATTTTTCAGGCGCTGAATGGATTCCTGCTCATACTGACGTGCGAGGGTGAAGTGTTTTTCGCAACCCACACCATCGAGAACTACCTCGGCTTCCACCAGGTAAGCTTCCACCCCGAAATCTTTAATTATCGCGAATTAATAAAAACGACGGGGCGACGGAAAAATAACGACGCCGGATTAGAAGGCGCTCAGTGGGACGTTCTCGGCCATTAATTCCGTCCACGTCACAGAATTAGGAGTTATTCGGACGGGAATCGCGCACCAGGGGGGCCTTTCCACCGGGAGCCCCTCGGCCCATTTTAACAAAAAGCTTACCGACACTTTTCCTTCAATTCGATACTTCTTAAATTACATTTTTGATTTGTAGCACCCCTCCACACAAAAAATACAAGTGACTAAAACCGTGAAAAGAATATTAAACCTGTTACGGACGTGACGGCTTCTTAAAAACCATTAAATAGGAAGTCAAAATATTTCTTCACCGAAATCGTCTCAAATCAACGAATCTCCATAGTCAACTAGTGGACAAAAAATCAACTAAAGCTCCCCCTTTTTCCAATGGACCAATGTAATCTGAGGATTCTTTTGGCGCCTTTTTTCGAATCGAATTTCCAACTATATATTGTGACTGCGAAATTTTGGGTAGGTCCTTATCGTGTCGACGAGGTGTCTTACGGGGGGGATCCCCTGTCGAGGCTTTTCATTGATAGCTCGAGTGCGTGTAGACTGTTATCAAGTGTCCGTGCGTGTACTCCCTCGCGGTAGCGGCGTGGGGCCCATTCATGCCAACGGGCACGTCAGCTAGCGTGACACTAGCTCTCCATTCACAAAAACGCCTGTTCACCTATATTTTCACACTGATAACTACTCAAACCGCTGAAAAGTCAAAGGGCTACAGCTCAGTCTGCTCTTAACCGCCAAGATAAGACAGTTGCTCGATGCATACTTAAAATATAATTTTCTCAACGAAATTACATACTAGGTGGGACTTAAATGTCACATGTTTTATTAATTACGTCATTAATTGGCCTGTAATTGACTTTTTTTAAGCCTCGGTAGCATTTAGGAGCTATAAACAGTTTCGTTTCCTTCCGGAATAAATGAGAATGTTGAATAAACTAATTAGGTGGTATAATGATTGGTTTTGTACTTACCTCTAGCAGTTGTGCTGTGATCCGGTGGTATGATTTCAGTTGTTTTTTATGCATGAAACACTTTTTTGTGGGTTTTGAGTCTTTTCAAGCATTTTGATTTCTTCTAAATGACATCAGTTATCGCTGTCTCTAGCCATTGGAGTAATGTGAGCATCTGTAGAATGCGAAAGATTAGCCGGAATGGGCGATCTAATTGGGGTTATTTTGATAGCTCATTAATGACAAATTGATCGATTTATCGAGAACTGTGCAACTTTACACACCATTGTTGCCAGATTGGCCGATTTATCGAAACTTGGTCTGGTTGAAAAGTTGATGGTTGGACTATTTATCGGGACTTCTCAACTTTCTTGTGAAGTTGTCAGATTGGCCGATTTTTCAATAATCGGGCTACTCTGCACAGTCCATTGTTGCCAGATTCCCCTGGCAACCCCTTTCCAAAACTGCAGATTTGATGCCAATTTTGCTCATTTCGTTACTTTCTAATTTTTTTCCCCTTTTTTATTGGGCCATTGAACGTCTGAAATTTTTATGATTACCTCGAAATTACGATGGCATATGGCTGATAATTCATTAAGAGGCCTCATATCGTCCTAACGTGTCATTAACTCCGTATATCTCGATTCGCATCTAGTTATTAATTTTTTGGGAGACACCGTTTTTTTATTCTTTTTAATCAATTTTAAAGGCCAGACGAATTTTTCATGAAAATTGATTAAAAATTTCCAGGATGACTAAACCAAGTGGAGCTAAAACACGCTTGGGGTGTGAGCAGAACGTTTTTGGCTAAATGAGATATCATGGAAAAAGAAAAAGTTGGCGATTCTTAAGTATTCAAGTCTATAAAGTTAATCAGGGTCCGGGGTGTAGATTGTAATAAACTGGTCTCGTCGGGCCGTCTCACGGGTTGTAATCTATGTCCCTGGGTAGAGAAGCGGCGCTTCTGATTGCCTCGGATTTATGGTCAACCTCCTTCCCCGAACATACAAATATACACATCCTTGGCTACGGGGCATTAAATTATATCCTTATTAGAATACGATTTTCAAAAGGGGGCCCCCTTGTTTACACTCGACTCTATTTGTCTTCCGATCAACCCCGCGAGGGTCCCACCCGCTGTTACCCCCGCGGGCGTCCCCTTCTTCCAACGGATTTTTTATCGGGCCATATTACAAGCGGGGAATAAGAAATTAAGAATATTCTTTTTCGGAGGGCGCTACCAGTTTTCGAGTGGGCGATCGACATAATTCATAAATGAAACTTCACACTCTAGTAGGAGGAAAATTTGGAAAACATTAGGAAATCTGCCCTAGTCGACTGCCTTCCGAATTCCTTGGCAGCACGTAAAAAGGTAATGGGAGGGGCAATCATGGTTTCCGAGATAAAAGAGATATTTGGGGTAATATGGGATCTACAGGGTGTGCCAGCTATCCGCAGGCGATTATCTGCCAAAATTTTGACCCGACCGAAAAAAGTATCCAAGTTAACCCCCCTTAGATTTTAGCAAGGAATCGATTGGCATTGATAACTTTTGGATTCGACATACAGGGTGCTCAAAAACGACCCTAACTTCGTTATTTTAAATATGAATCCTATGTTTTGACGATGGAATTCGATTCTACGCTTGATTTCTTTTAACTTTTACTTAGAACACTTTTTTATAGGACCAAACGTTTTTTGGTAGATTTTTTGATGCCACGTTAAGGTGTTCATAACTCAAGAACATTTGGTCCTATCAAAAAAGTCTTCTAAGTAAAAGTTACTCGAAATCGAGCGTAGAAACGAATTCCATCGTCAGAACATAGGGTTCGTATTTAAAATAACGAAGTTAGGGTCGTTCTGGAGCACCCCGTATGTCGGATCCAAAAGTTATTGATGCCAAACGATTTCTCGATAAAATCAAAGGGGGGTTTACTTTGATACTTTTTTTCGTCAGGTCAAAAGTCTGGCAGATAATCGCCTTGTCCACTCTAGCTGGCACACCCTGTATTTGGAAGTTTTTCGCGGGATGGGGTCCGTCAGTTACTTCAAGTTGTTAAACTGTATTTTTAAAAAACTTATTCCAAAATTATTAAACAAAAAAAAAAAAGCTTTTGATCCAAAAATGAATTTTTTTCGAACAGAAATCTGCTTTGTTTAGATCCTATTGATAACGTATCAGTCGTTATCGTATAGGTTATGAACGCTTCTGGCGGTCCCCATTCAGCAACCATCAAATTAAGACCATTTTTGAAGAAATATTTTCAATAGAAGCACTGAATCGTGTTTTTCGCCCATAAAACCAAAAAAAGCTCTTAAAAACGGCCATTTTCGTTTTATGTCTTAAAAATTGTAATTTTGTCCTTTAACAGAAAGTTGAGGTTAAAAAAAATTGGGGCTAAATATAATCTAATAAAAGGGTTAAAACATTTTCCATCCCTTCTCCCCTCTTTTGATATTCCGTTCGAAAATTGTAGGGGGGCGAGATATCTCGGCTTCCTATAGATTATCATAGAAATAACCTTTAGAATAGATTACCGTCTTTAAATGAAATTATACTCGATTCTTATCAAAATATGAGGTTTTCGACCTTTTTCTCCCTTAAATTCATTTTCCGATACTTTTTTGTGGAACCCTGTACGTCATGACGTAGAAGGTTGCTAAATTAAAGACTTCTCAGTGTGAGAATAATTTTTTGACGAATAGAAAAAAAGTGTTATTAATCAAAATAAACCTCCAGAAGCGGTGAAATTCTGATTTTTATTCCCAAGGAGGTTTGTCCTACCTTGAAGTCTCACAATTGTAACTGGAAGACGGTCTTTAAAGCCAACAATGTCAGCAATTATGAATTCCAAACCGGCATTTACGATTGACCGAAAAACCTTCCGAAAAGTCTTCTGCAGAAGATAAAACTGGAAAAAAGTTTTCGGTTTGTGGTGGAGGAATCCCTTAAATTGAACTTTCTCAAAAATTTGTCTACAGACCTCTCCACCCCAACATATCCCATCACCTCCGCACAACCACCCTCACTTCCCGTCTTCTCCCACCACCCCACTTCCTCCCATCTCCTAACTCTCTCCTATCACAACCCCCTCCCCCAACCTCCCTTTCTATAAAATCCAAATTTCAACACCAAAAATTTGATTTTTTTCCTGGGAGACGTCCTCAGTGCAAAAATGAATAAAACATTTTAACCTTTAATTATAAAAAAGGATTTAAATATTTTCCGAGTCTTTAAAATGCATCTTTAGATCTATAGACAGTAAAAAAAAGTTATAATTTAAGTTACTAAGTGAATGCACACAGGAAAAAGGAGCGAATATAAATCAAAATGAGGGCGGAATTTTAATTATTTTATCATTTATATTAATCGAGAGTTTCACATCTTAGGTCTACCCGTTTACGCGTCAACCTCTACAAGTTTTCGTTGCACGGCACGGGTAGATCCTCCCGTTTTACGAGAAAAATCACCGGTATACGTAATCTGAAAGGTCCATTTTAGTGATTAGTTGGAGAAATGCTTTAACAATATGTCAGGTCGTAAAATAGCGTACCCTCGGAAGCTTCCTAATCATTTCCAGACAAAAACAGATGTAATGGGGTGGGTGTCGGTGGCATATGCCCTAATACCTTTTAACGATTGTTTCAACGTAATTAGCCTTAGGGTCTGATTATCATAGAAGGCACCTGGAGACAGCTGCCTGAGATAGCCATCAAACTCGAACGTTAGCTAATTCAATTTCGGCTCTCCCACGATTCCCAATTTTTTCGGACACAAATGAATTTTTGAACAAAAATAAACACTTTCAATGCGGCGCGATGACTGAACGTTTAAAGGTCTGTAACTACCGCAATTTTTGACCGATTTTATCAATATTTATACCGTTAGAAAGGTATATTAAAGAGCTTTCCAACCATATAAATATTTTAAAAATCGGTCAAAAATTGTGGAAGTTATGACCATTTAAACTTTCAACCATGAAATCTTAGAGAATGTGTTAAAATTCTTTCCTGCACGTCAAATTACCCTAAAATGCCGTTTAATTTACAAAAATATTAAATTTTACGGTCTCCTAGCGTGACTAATTTTTATAAGCGAAAAAAACAACTTTTTGAACTTCAAAAAAATAATGAAAATTCGTAATTTTTGCCCTTTTAATTCAAAATCACGCAAAAAATGTGAAACATTTTTTTTGTTTTTACTTCGAAAATAACAGAAAAGACTTTAATTTGGGTAATTGAAGTTTAAATTATTTTATTTACGACAAAATATGTTCAGAAAAAATGTTTTTACCCGATAAGGCTATCAAAAGTCTGAAGATAGGATCGAAAGAGGGAAACAACAGTTATTAAGGGGGTTGGGGTTGAAAAAAAAAGAGGGGTAGAAAAGTTGGACGGATAATGATCGTGTGTCATGACTCATGCATTTTCTTTTGAATTCGTAACAGACCCTTTTTTCGGAAAAACTGACGCTTTTCTATAATTAGATTTCCTCAAATTGGTGTTCCATAGAAAACGATACGGAATTCACCTTCAAAATTATGGCCGTGCATTGGGCAATACATAAAAAAAATTATCATCCCTTGTTATAGATCGAAAAGTGACCATGGTCAGAGCCAGGTCAGTTGATAACCACTGATAAGAAAGAAACCTTCACATTTAGTTTTGAAAACGAGATTTTCCTATTGTTATTAACTTTTTTAATTTACAAAAATATTAGAGGGGTAGGAGGGTGGTATCGGTAGAATGGGGGAGGTGATGTTGGGGGGTTGCGGAGAGGTGGGGAGGTGATGGGAGGGTGTGGTGTCGAGGAAAGTTGCGCGGAGGTCACGGTAGAGTGGGGAAGATTGGGAAGAGATGGGGTGGTGATGGAAGGGTGGGGGAGGTTGAGGAGAAGAGGTGGAAGGAGATTGGAGGGTATGGGAGTTTGAGGAGAGGTGGGAAAGGTGATGGGGGGGGTAGGTTGAGGAGAGTTGGGGGAAGTTAAGGAGAGTTGGGGGAGATGGTGGTAGAGTGGGGGTGGTTGAGGAGAGGAGGGAACGGCGATTTGAGGGTGGGGGAGTGTAAGGAGAAGTGCGGGAGGTGATGGAAGGGCGGGGGAGGTTGTGGAGAGTTGGGAAGTTAAGAAAAGTGGGGGAGGTGACAGTAGAGTGGGAAAAAATTTAGGGGAGGTGACGGTAGAGTGGGGAAGATTTAGGGGAGGTGACGGTAGAGTGGGGAAGATATAGGGGAGGTGACTGTAGAGTGGGAGTGATTGAGGAGAGGAGGGGAAGGTGATTTAAGTTTGGGGGAGTTTAAGAAGAAGTGGGAGAGGTGATGGGAGGTTGGGGAAGTTAAAGAAAGTTGGGAGAGGTGACAGAAGAGTGGGGGGATTGAATAGGGTGGGGGTGATGGAGGAGTGCTGTGGAAGATTGTGATGGGGTGGTGGAAGGGGAGGGATCTGGTGGTTTTGGAGATTTTTTGAAAAAGTTCGAGTTATACATTTCCTCCTCCATCCGACATTTTTTATCCATGAAAACGCATTTATCCCCTTAAGGTGGCCTAAACTTGGAAACTATTAATCTCAGGAAGCTCAGTGAGCATCATACTGTTCGAAATTGGGTTCTCTTCCAATGCTCAGAATCGGGTATATTGTAATTGGAACCAGTTCAGGCTAAAATATTGACCAAATTCGTCTCCTAACCAACTGTGTATCAAAAATTCGTTCACCATATCTCCAACTGGAAGAATTCCCTGAACTCTCAGCGTTTGAATAATTGGTTCGAAAAAGCGTCTACTACATTTTCATATAAAATACTCATTAATTTCCAACGTGCTTTAATTTTTCGAAGAGTTAAGAACCCAGGGGGGGTTTCTTCGACTCGCTAATAGATTAGAAAAAAACGGTACAGGTGCTAACAGCTTTCGGAACCTGTCCGACCATCCGAACCCCACCTAAATCACAGAAACAAATTAATTTCGAGAAAAAGGTATTAAATTCTTGTGTAACGCGGTTTCCCAAAATGCCTTTTTAAAAAACATAATTTTATCGATTCAACTTCCGAATTCAAGCTCCAGTTGAATCAGACAACCTGTGTTCTCCCCAAAAGGCTCTAATTGTGTATTCGAGGCCTAATTAAAGGTCATCGGGTGTAAACAGCCTTTAAGAAGCTTATTTCGCAGACAGCACCTGTTACCGCGTCGAACATCTTAAACGCGTTCGGAACATGTGTCTCCCAGTAAAAAACAGGATTAAGGCCGTACCTCGTTAATTATTTACAAGCGTAATTGGCTTTCGAAGAGAATATCTGATCAAATTTCAGGTTATAAATCAAGAAAAACGCTTTTAAAAAATTAATTAGGTGTTTAACGGGCGGAAAAGTTGGCAAAGGACCTAATTTTTGTGTTTTTTTTTCAGTCTGATATCGTTCACCAAAGCGTTTACGAGTTGGTGCATTCGGAAGACCGTGAGGAACTCCAGAGGCAGCTTATGTGGAACTCTTTTCTTCCTCAGGAGTCTTCGGGACTCCAGCTCCAGGACACGCTCCACCCCGACCAGGCACACCTATTAGAACGGAGTTTCACCGTACGGTTCCGATGCCTCCTCGACAACACCTCAGGTTTCCTCGTAAGTTCAAGACATATTTAGAACTTTGAGAAAGTTTTTGGCTCTACAGACCTCTCAGGCACCAAATAATCCCATCCACTTCCTAACATTCTCCCACCTGCCACCACTCTCCCATCACCTTCCCTACCCTCCTAATCATCATGGTCCTCTCCCAACCCTCTTTGAAGCAGAGATGGTCGTAATCATAATTAATAACGCCCAACTCCGCCGAATAATCCCTCCACCCCCTCCCCAACATTCTCACACCTCCCACCACTCTCCCATCACCTTCCCTACCCTCCCAATCATCATGGTCCTCCCCCAACCCTCTTTGAAGCAGAGTTGGGCGTAATCATAATTAATAACGCTCAACTTCGCCAAATAATCCCTCCATCCCCTCCCCAACATTCTCCCACCTCCCACCACTCTCCCATCACCTTCCCTACCCTCCCAATCATCATGGTCCTCTCCCAACCCTCTTTGAAGCAGAGTTGGGCGTAATCATAATTAATAACGCCCAACTCTGCCGAATAATCCCTCCACCCCCTCCCCAATATTCTCCCACCTCCCACCACTCTCCCATCACCTTCCCTACCCTCCCAATCATCATGGTCCTCTCCCAACCCTCTTTGAAGCAGAGTTGGGTGTAATCGATTAATAACGCCCAACTCTGCCAAGTAATCCCTCCACCCCCTCCCCAACATTCTCCCACCTCCCATTACTCTCCCATCACCTTCCCTGCCCTCCCAATCATCATGGTCCTCTCCCAACGCTCTTTGAAGCAGAGTTGGGCGTAATCATAATTAATAATGCCCAACTCTGCCGAATAATCCCTCCACCCCCTCCCCAACATTCTCCCATCACCTTCCCTACCCTCCCAATCATCATGGTCCTCTCCCAACGCTCTTTGAAGCAGAGTTGGGCGTAATCATAATTAATAACGCCCAACTCTGCCGAATAATCCCTCCACCCCCTCCCCAATATTCTCCCACCTCCCACCACTCTCCCATCACCTTCCCTACCCTCCCAATCATCATGGGCCTTCCCCAACCCTCTTTGAAGCAGAGTTGGGCGTAATCATAATTAATAACGCCCAACTCCGCCGAATAATCCCTCCACCCCCTCCCCAACATTCTCCCACCTCCCACCACTCTCCCATCACCTTCCCTACCCTCCCAATCATCATGGTCCTCTCCCAACCCTCTTTGAAGCAGAGTTGGGCGTAATCGATTAATAACGCCCAACTCTGCCAAGTAATCCTTCCACCCCCTCCCCAACATTCTCCCACCTCCCTCCACTCTCCCATCACCTTCCCTACCCTCCCCATCTCCCCCCAACCCTTCTTTGAAGTTTCCCAGGATCCATAAATTCAATGCGGAATGCAAGCGTTTAAAAATTAATTTTTCATCGCAAAAGAATGGAGTTATCGTTAACGAACAAAATGGACAAAATGTTATTTTAATTAGCCCTCCTGTATAAATCAGCCGTATTTCTAGCGCAATGCACAGATTACAATTAAGATGTTCCCCCCTCTCCCTTTCTCTAATGAATGCAGATGAATGTAAACCGTATTTCATATTTTTATTCGATTTGATAAACCCGAAAAAAAGTTTCATGGAACGAGGCTATTACTTCCTTTAATAGTCTGCTTTTATTAAACCGAAATGAAAGATTGAGATCCGAAAGTGGCCCGGTTACGCTTCTGATTTTCACTGTCCGAAAATAATGAAATTAACCAAAAAGGGTTCCACAAACCACCAACAACCCTAGGGGGGTGAGGCAAGAGGACTGCACAAACCCAAACATCTCCCACCATCTTCACCTGCAGAGACTAAAGTGCAACCTTTCTGCTTGTAGAGAATTTTTTTTTCTTCAAAATAGGGCTACTTGTTGACTTCAGAATTTTTTAAAGCCGAGTTTACCGACTGTGGGAATGTTTTTTTTTCTTTTGAAGTGTTTCCCTTCTCAAATAGGTGTTATTGAAATCGGTCTTCTCGTCGGCAATTTTCTCTTTCTTCTATTTTTTAAGGAAGAATATTAATTTTCGTTAAAAAGAAGGTTGCTTTTATCTTTCCCACGGTCTTACTCTACAATTTGCCGGACCCTAATAGCCCTTTACCTTCCTCAGTAGCACTTTTTCCGAGCGAAAAAATTTTTTTTCTCTGCAAGCTTTGACATAGTGAAAATTTCAAGTTTTAAAATTATAATGGGAAGTAATTAAGGATAATTTTTTATAAGAAAATTAACATAAAGTGACGTTTTGTGAACTCCCCTTTTTTATCGCTTTTATTCTTTTGCAGAGGCTGGATATAAGGGGAAGGATAAAAGTTCTGCATGGTCAGAACCGGAAGACTGAAGATCCGCCGTTGGCGTTGTTCGCTCTCTGCACGCCTTTCGGTCCTCCGTCGCTTCTCGAAATTCCGCACAAGGAAGTCATGTTCAAGAGCAAGCACAAGCTCGATTTGTCTCTCGTTTCGATGGACCAAAGGGGTAAAATACTTTTGGGATATTCAGATTCCGAACTCGCCGACATGGGAGGCTACGATCTAGTCCATTATGATGATCTCGCTTATGTCGCAAGCGCTCATCAAGAACGTAAGGAATGAAAAGAAATTGAGGTCGCTAATTCATTTATTTTCAGTGTTAAAGACAGGTGCTTCAGGGATGATAGCGTATAGGTTTCAAAGTAAAGACGGGCAGTGGCAATGGCTTCAGACAAGTTCAAGGCTGGTTTATAAAAATTCAAAGCCTGACTTTGTCATCAGCACTCATCGGCCGCTTATGTACGTATTTTGTCCATTTCAGTGCCAGAAGGTGCACTATTTGATTTCATTTTCGACCATTCTAAATCCAAGTTTTCGTCCTCAAGTGCCGATTTTGGATTTTCAAAATGGCGGATGAAACACAAGGGGGAGGATGACATCAACTTGGATTTAGAACTACATATCGGTCCTAAACAAGATAATACATCTTCTGCATGGTTGAGCCCTTTTTCGACTAGGGCTATTCTACCTTCTGTTTTTGTTTCCAGGGAAGAAGAAGGAAGAGATTTGTTGGGAAAGAGGACGATGGATTTTAAAGTCAGTTATTTAGACGCGGGTTTAACGAATAGTTACTTTTCGGATAGTGAGATGGTAGGTACGAATACGCAGACGGGTTCTTCGCAGCCGTCGACTCCTCAAAGGGTGAACCGAAGGTACAAAACGCACCTTCGCGATTTCCTTTCGACGTGCCGGACGAAGCGTAAACTCTCATCGCACAACACGGTCGCCCCACCGGCCGAAACTGCGGAATTCATCGTTCCAGACACTGCGGCGGTCGCTGCCGCTTATACTAACTTAAACATGTACAGCGGGACGTACCCGACGACAGCTCCACCCGAAAGCTACATGAGCCATTCGGGAAATTTTCACCAAAGTTTGTACGATAACCGTTTCCTCACGTCGACAACCGACAACCTCTTTCACCAGTATCGGCCATTAGGGACGTACTATCCTGATTACCATACGACCGGATCGTACGTCTCGAACGGATTTCTCGACATGTCGCCACGAAGCGCTGCGACATGTTTGCCAACATACGAAACAACGCATCCCGTTCAAATCGGTAAAAGTGACTGTGATAAGCTATACACTTGTCATCAGCCTTTAGAACAGAAATACGCGACTGTTATAGACAACACGCGTTATTCAAAGTGTCTCGACATGGGTACATATCCAGTGGCGCCTTCGATACAAAGTGTAGTTGCAGTGCCGCTCTGCGATCTCCAGAAGAAGAAATCGATGGACAATCTTTCCTCTTCGAATTCTGCAGGTTCTTCTCCAGCAGGTGTGAACGGCGTCGTCAAACTCGAAGATATGAAAGAGGTCAACATGATGCAGCATTACTCTCCAACGGACACGCCACGTCAGACCGTCCTCATGTGGGGCAGCGGGACCGTCCACACGCCCAACTCGTCCAACAGCCGCTCCCCGCAGGGAAACTCGCCGACCGGATACCAGGACAAGAAATTCGGCGACCCTCTCAAGTCTTTAGCGGAAATGAACAGCCTCGCCGAAAGCAAATGGAAACCCGAAACTCCTCCTCATATACCGAGCCCGAAATACAGCCACTATCAGTATAGTGAGCATGGCCAAGAGGTATGGCCTCACCAGATCTATCCTTACCACCAGTGAGTCACTTTGTCTTATTCACCCAGTAGGAAACCTCTCCCTCTTTATTTTTTTTATATCTCTCCTTTCTACTAAGGATAAAATAAACAAGAAGTATTAGACTGCATGTTTTATATTGCTTGCACTGTAAAAAATTTTCGTAGATTTTTGTGTAGTTACATAAACCTTTTAAACAAACGCCCATAACTTCCACAATTGTTTTCCAATTCTATCAATATTTATACCGTTAGAATGCTATTTTCATGGGCTTTCCAACGGTATAAATATTGTTAAAATCGGTCAACAATTGTAGGAGTTACGGACGTCTGGAATGGGGATGACGTCATGAGCATTGTTGCCAACATTTCCAAACCAAAAAAATGGTTTATGAACAATTTTTTTAAATCTTTTCTATGATTTAAAAAGGTACCTTTTTTATATTTTTTTTCTTTTATTTTAAGTAGATTTTGGCTTGCTTTGATTGTCGTTTTGTGCACAGCACGCCAGCACTTGCGTCTTTATTTTTAGGTACCTTTTTAATTCATTAGTTTATAATTATGGGTGAATATTGCAGTGCGAATATCGTTCATTTTGTTGTCTAAAAGGTATAAAATTTTAAAAAATGGAATCCTTTTTTCAGGTCGGGAGGGGAATGCGGATATCCGCAGATAAACAGGACGGGAGTCCTTTGCTGTCCATCTCTCAGGTGACAAACACCCTACTCAACCAGTAACACGAGGTAACAAAAACAGTGATGCCAACAGAATTTTTAAAATTTCCCCTTTTTTTTCCAGATTGTCTTAACCTGAAGAAAGTTCATTACATGCTTTCATAATCAACAAGAGCTTTTTTTAATATAATCGTCATTTTTCTCATTTTTTACTCTCCCCCATGGTTTTTATTTCCTCCTTTTTTTCATTTAAGAAAATCTTTATGTGTGTTTTTCTGTGATAAGTGTTGAATTTTTTTTAGCATTATTATTTTTTATCGATGTGATTGTATTATAGTTATTGTAATTTAAAAATAATGAAAAAACGAAAAAAAATTTTAAGTTATGTGTCTCAAAATATGTAAATTTGTGTAGATTTAAAAAAAATTATCTTCCTAAAATCAAAAATTCCAATTTTGTGCAATTATTTATTAAACGCAGTTGAAAGCCAACTTAGTACAAAAATAAAATAAAATCACAAGATGGCTCACAATTTTTTTTGTTTTAAAAAAGCTGCCATCGCACAAAAAGCATTCGAATCAAAAGTTATAAAATATTATTTTTTTGGCTTTCAATGTTGCATTTAAATCTGAAAGTGTGTAAATAAATTCAAGAGCTATCTTCCGGTTCGAATATTTATAAAAAATAAATTTATGTTGTAAAAAAAATTCGCCTGTTTGGGGAATTTTTTTTTTATTTAATTATAATTTAATAAAAATTGAATGCTTTAGAAAAAAATTGTCTTTTTTGGTTTTCCTCGGTATTCGGTGCTAAGCCAGTTTTACGAGTTTCATCCCCTGGGAGCAAATTCACTAGTGCAATACTGAAGAACTAATAATAGACTCCACAGAGAAAACTGAACTGAGCGCACCCAATAGGTTGTCATCTAGAGGCTTAAAAAAATTATTTTTTATTTATAACAATTTATATAACATCTTTTTATTTTGATTTTTTATCACAAAGCCGACAAGACGATGTTGATAACCTCTAGAGGTCGTTTTTTATGTATAACGATTTTTTTGAATTTTTTTCTTTTTGTGCGACTTCAATGATCTAGAATTCTCAAGTTGCCGGAAACAATTTTGTTTTCCAGTATGGCACCAGCTGGAATGTCTATTCTATCCCCATGATTAGCTATTATTAAAACAGTCCCCTGAAAAATTAAAAAAAAAGGAATAAAATTGATAAAGTAGATGAAAAACGTACTTTTAAAATGACCCTTTTTCCAAAAGTGACGTCTCCTGAAACAGTGAGATGGTCCAGTTCGAGGATGTCTGGGATGG
The DNA here is from genome assembly GCA_018703685.1 of Orius laevigatus. Lineage (NCBI taxonomy): Eukaryota > Metazoa > Arthropoda > Insecta > Hemiptera > Anthocoridae > Orius > Orius laevigatus. Next base: position 68,017 of record JAGWEN010000318.1, on the reverse strand, counting down.
AATTGAACCTCTGGAGGAACTCGTTGACTTTGGCAAAATGGTTGTCGCCGAGTTTGACGAGAGGGGTCGTCGGGAACATTCGGTTCGGTGACATCACCAGAGTCCCTTGATTCATATCGTAGAGGTTGGACATAACCAGGAGCAAATCCGATGTCTTCTTAACTGGCAAAAATCTACTCCTGGGCACGTTGATTCCTAAAAAAATTGTTAAAAACAAAAATAAAATAATAATCATCTACCTAGACATCCTTCAAAGCATTTCATGGCTGCACCAACAGCCGTTTCAAGCTGAATCACATTGATATTTCCATGAATCGTTTTATGATTGACGATTACTTCCATTTTTAATGATTTGTCAGACAAGACTCGTTTAATAGCTAAAAAAAAGTATTAAACAATTTTATCATTTACAAAGCAAACCTGGTAACTTGACCCAAAGATTGTTCGTGTTGAAAAATTTGAAAGTTTTGATTGATTTGAAGTCGTCGACGTGGTCTTTTGGTACTTGGGCGATTTCAAGAAGTCTTAGTTTGTCCTCGTATTGGATTAAGGTTCCTCCCTGAAACATATTTTAGTTTTTTTGGGGGTGGAAGTTAACCTGACTTACTTTGACATCGGCTTTTGTTTTGTCGGTAACTTCCATGACGAATTCGGGCGAATTTCCATCTCCGACGTCCATATTCAGCAACATGTTTAAAATGTTTAGGTCAACTGTGGCGCCCAAATTGTCAATATTTGACAAGAAACAGTACTCTCTTCCCTAAAATTTAAGTTAAAATGAGACAATATTGCCTAAGTTATCAATTTGGACCCAAAATTTTGATATGTCCCACAATGTGGTTTTAGACTGTTTTTAGGGTGGGTAACATGAATCTGAGGTTGGTTTTTCGATTAAAAACTTTTTTTTTACCATTACCAAGGGGGGACCCTTTTCCTACTTTTTCGACCCAAAATTTTGATTTTTTGATTTGGCCCAAAATGTGGTTTTAGACTGTTTTTAGGGTGAGGAACACAAATGTGAGGTCGGTTTTTCAAATTTGAAATATTTTTTTTGACCATTACCGATGGGGCACCTTTCCCTACTTTTTTACGCAAAATTTTGATTTGGCACAAAATGTGGTTTTGGACTGCTTTCCCAAACATACTTGTTTTATGAAGGTGTCAAGTAGACCAGATTTTTCTAAAGAGGTGTAAAAATCACCATGTCCAGGAGGATACCATCTATAAAAAAGAGAAAAATTACTCCAGGACGATTTCAGGGTCAAAACTTACGCCTCAGCTTGTTCTCGGACGTTGCTATGCTTAGGCACAGGGAGAAGGGTTTCTTTGAAAATTCTCGGGTAACAGCTTTGATTAAAAGTATAAATTTCAACTTGAAGTCCGGCATATTTCCTTATAATTTTCTTTGTATCCTCGTCCGTGTTGAAGGAGTTCATCAGAATCAAAGGGACGTTCGCATTATACTTTTTGTTCAGATGCTAAAACAGAAAGTGGGCATTAAGAATTTAGTTTGTTTGACATCCACTAGGTTGCTCTCGTATTGCAGATTGAACATTTTTTCCCCGACAAAGGTTACATAACCTAAGCCCTACTAATATGGGTGTGTTTGGAGGGTTGTATCTACTCAAGTTATACCTGAATTTGTTGGACTGTGAGATCCAGGAAGGATAGTTCGTTTCGTACGACGATGACAGATTTGGGACCGTGGCAACCCATGCTTGTGCCGAGACCTCCGTTGAGTTTGATGACGACTAATTTGTCTAACATCTTTTTGATTTCTTCGTTGTTGGGTTTGTTTAAAGAATTGTAGTCACGGACGGCGCCTTCGGGGAGCCTTTCGATTTTGTTCCAGTCAATCGCAGGTCCTTTCGCGTCTTTCAAAAAGGTGTCGAAAAGCGAAGCGAAGCCGGACATCTCCTTCGCCATCTCTTCTTTGAGCTGATCGGGTGAACTTTCGACGATCGCGTCGAGTTCGCCCTGCAGACGGATTTGAGCATCTCGAGTCGTCACTTCGTGGAACTCTTTCGATCCGGATGGTGCCCTTTGGTGTCCTTTACCCTGAAAAAAAAATTCTTTTAAACAATCGACATCAAAATTGCCAGATCAATGTAAAAAAAAAATATAGAGGGCTGAGCTAGGCATAAATTCCTGCCACTTATTGCATGAGGCTTGCCACAAACGCGGCCAATATTAATACAGGAGGGTCGTAACCTTGGCTTGTAAGTCGCGCCTTTTTCATTGGTTTTGGGTGTTTTCAGCATCTTTTACACATGACTAAGCGTTTTGCTAATAATTAAAATTACTGATATTCACCCCGTGTCCCCATAACCTCGTATAACCTCAAAGCTATCACATCCAGCAGGTTAAAGTTCGCCTTTTTTCCCCAAAATATTTTTGGCGGAGCCTTTTTTCCCCCTCCACTTCACGTGACAAAAAAAACTCGTTTAATTAACTCGATAATGCGTGATAATATTTTAATTATCAGGTTTACTGTACAAGGTCATGACGTATATAATAGCACTTTTGAAAAATTGGCTTTTTCATGCTTTCTCGAGTCCATATTTTTTGAAAAAATATTTCTAAAAATACTTTGGTATTTTAAATAATTAACGTGATAAGATGGTTTTTTTTATTTTATTTTATTTTATTTTTTTTAATTTATCTAAATCTATTTTGATTATGCAATTTGATTGGTAGACTCTTTATCTTGGAGCCAAAAATAAGATAAATAAAAAAATTATAAGTAGTAGATCTAACAATTAGACGTAGTTTTTTTTTTTTTTTTTTGTTAAACAAACATTACTTGATGATTTTGAAATTTGACCTTCGAAGTGGTTGACACAACTCATTTTAAACCCACCTGTTCCCAAGCATATAGAAAAAAAAATTTTTGCAACTTTTGCAGAAAGTAGGTATGTACAAGAAGATAATTTTTAAAAAAATTTACCAAAAATAATAATAATAATTTTAAAAACTTGCCCTTCTGACTGACTCCGGGATATTGACGCCTGAAAACCGCCTCGAACCGAGTACATCCATGTCTTCTGCTGTTTAGTCAGACTAATATTTTTTAACGACGAAAAAATCAGACAAATATTCCCCTCTTATCAAAAACTAGATAAAAGATTTCCCCTTTTAGTTGTTTTCCCCCCTCCTTCTTACGTTTGGCGTAATAAAACGATTTAATTAAGGCCACTCGTACACAGCGAATGAGACGAATTCATAATTAAGATATTCGAAAGAGAGCCGCTGAGCGAGAGAGGTGCTGACGTATCGAAAACGATTGTTATGCCAATTATGCGGTTAACTGTGGCATTTATATAATTTAATTCATCTTCTTTTTGCGCACTTGACAATTTAATGCTTTAAAGTGGCAGAACTTCAAGTCATTACGCAACGAACGAGGTAGGGGCAAATATTTCCCACGTTTTAGCCATAAAAAAACGTTCAGGCAGTGGTAAGAGCAAGCCAATTTTTCGTCAATTTTGCGTACGGGGAGTTCATAGCAATTTTACAACCTCTAATAACTCTCGCCATAAATTACTAATCAATTTGCTTTGGATAAGTCATCTAGAACCAGGAAGGATGAAAGTTTGGAAGGATGCCAACTCCTCTCCCCACGTTTTTAGTTGTATAGACTTGATTATTCAGAAGTGATGTGCAACCTATGACCTAAACTGTAACCATAGAAACGAGTTCGACAAGCCCAAACACGCAACTTGGCGGAAGAACCCAGGAGGTTCCATTGAAAATACACCAAAGGAACTTCTCCAAAACTGTTTTAAAAAAGTTCTATTACCTCTTCAGGGTCACCATTGCATTTCGGATACAAGACAAAGTTTCTAAACGTAGACCATTCGTGCGTAATCATTGTAAAAGAAAAAAAAAACTTTGAAGAAAAAAAAAATAAAACAATAAAAAATAAAAATTGAAAATAAAAAGCATGTGTTGGGCCGTAGTTTTAGGCTTATGTTAAATTTTAATAATTAATAAAAATGTATTTAATTAGCGGAACGCTGCCGCTTCCTCTATTCACCGCTCCTGCTTCAACAGTTCGTTCCTCAACTGTTCTCCTCCCACCCTTTAGTTATTAATACAGTCCCAACTCTACGGTACAGTCTACCCAATGTCTAATTTTACATTTTTCTCCTCTTCCCAGTCCCCACTTAAAGATTTGTCGTTGAATTCAAATTATGTTATGATTTTTCTCTCAAACAAATTTTATTTTAAAGGAAGAAACAAAAAAAAGTTCCTTACCTCTAATTTCTCGGCAAGCCTGTGGCTGTTATTTAGCGTCATAGTTGGATTGATCAATAAAACATTATTGTTCAGTAATTGATTGTTAAATAATATTTAATTGATGATTATTTTAAAAAACCGAAGATTTTTGTTGACTGGTAAGGTTTGAATGGAAGTGGTCGATGCGGTTATGAAGCATGTGCCAGGAGGGAGGACTTAGCGCCAAAATATGAGAATACGCTAAAGGCAGAAGTTCATTGCAAAAAAAAATTGGGGGGGGGTTGCCAGTGTTCGGTACCAAAATGAGGCTTTCGCCATATTGCTTTGGCACCAAGCTTGGTCGTGCTCGTACAAGTGCAAGCCTTGCCTGCACTAAACCTGTAGGAAATCCCTATAGGATATAAAAGGCCTAGAATGGATCGTAAAGTCAAAATTAATGACTGGGTGTGCATCATCATTCAAATACAGCAAGCGAATGTTTGTATGTCTGTTTGCTAAGTTGGTGGTGTTTGCGGGAGATAGGGTGGTAAGAAAATAAAGAAATTTTTCAGCCTCAAACATTAACTCGTCATTCCAATGACTTTTTGGAATTTTATATAACCAAAGGACTTCGAAGGACGCCAACTTATTTTGCGTTCTTTTCAAACGGTTTTCGGACTCTTTTGAATGAGATGTAAAGAATAGACAACGTTCCGCATCTTTTGTCCTCTAGTCAAAAATAGACAAAAATTCGTACAATAGACGCAATTTGCCTTGATTTATTGCTAATTTTTGTATCAATTTATTTTGCTCTATAGTGCCAATAAAGCTATTATGTAATAGCTAGTTGTAGTAACATGTGGGCGTAGTACTCCTGTCATGATGGTCTATAAGTCAACCAAGTGACGTGTCGTAACGTGTCTAGGCACCTACTATCCTCGATATCATGCAGATTTTGCATGTGTACCAATTTTGAATACTACCCAAAATAAAGAAATTTTTAGATGTTTCATGTTTTTAACGGGATTTCTGCACCCATGTGGCAGTGCGTTTTCAAAAATTCAACGGACGCCCAGTTTTGAATCCAAGATGTATGACGAGAAAAATTTGAAATTCCATAAATAAAATAACATAACTTTGTAAACAAAAAATAAAAAGATTGATGTTGAATTGTTATTTTGTGACCTTACCTCGTCTATGTCTGGAGGTGCCAAATGCATGTTGAGGAGGGACTTCCGAATTTCTTCCATTTTCATGGCTAAAAAAATTTTTTTGTACGCTTTTTCGATTTGTCCCGAGAAGAGAGTTACGGCTTTATTGAAGCGTTTACCGCGGGTCCGACCTTGTCCTCCCGTTTGGAATCCCCCACTTCGAAGAAGGAAACCGGGAGACGACAAACACATAAACACGGACCCCGAACGTCTGGCGTTTTCTTTCTTCTCTTTCTACTCGCTTCGTTCCATCTCGCTCTCTCCTCCATAGGCCTACAAAATGTAACAAGTTTACGTTCAGAACTTATCTTTTGTTTATTCCGAATTCCAAACACCGGTCGTGTTTATGAATTTAAGATTAAACTATCAATTTGGACCTACCTTTTATCGTGCATACTTACATAATCCAACCTACGAGATAGCTGGGTACGAAATAAGTTGAAAGCTTGGCTGTACACGAAGCTTTTGTCTAGCCCTAAATGAATCAATGCTAAAATGGCTCTATTTTGCAACTGCAAGGATAGTGGCAGCAGTTTAGCAGTTTAAGAATGATCAATACGATTTGTTGCCAAAATGAGCTACTATATGGACAAAAGACGCTCTCTATATGCATGGACATGACTTCTTCTGTCAAGACCAGAAACCATCAGTGCAAGGACTAGCTAAACAGAGAGATAAGCTGCAAAGAAACGGATTTCCATGCACTGCATCACATCCTAGCACAGGATAGTATACTCCTAATATGCAAAATCGAGATAAAAATGGCCCCTAGTGTCCAAAAAGGATCAAAAATCAAGCTCAAAGGGGCCATTTTCATAATAAAGGAATAAAATATGGTTAAGTGCCCAAAAAAGGTCAAAAATCAAGCAAAACAGACTTTCTTTTTTTAAAAACAAAATCTAAGGCACAGTGTCCAAAAGGATCATAAATCAAGCTGAAAAGGGCCCTTTTCGTCACTTGGAAACAAATCTAGTTAAAAGGGCCCCTTGTGTAAAAAAGATCAAAAACCTACCTAAAAAGGGACCCTATTGTCCAAAAAGGATAAAAACTTAAGATAATAACTAATAAGGGTCCCTAATGCCCAAAAAGAATCAAAAATCAAGCTAATAAGGGCCCATCGTGTCCAACAAAGGATCGGAGCGGCCCTTCGGGAATTCCACGATCTCCCGGTGGGCCTATCCGACCCTGGATATGGAGGAGGGTGCATTTATTTGGTGCTGGTGAAGAGATCTGTAGAGCCCTCAATTTTCGAAATATTTTGACTCATGGGGGGTGAGGCAAGAAGCATCCACGCCTGACGGCAGACCTCCCATGACCCAGAATCTGTTATCTTGGACCAAAAATGACGTCACGATTCCCGGGCGTCCGTATGACTCATCGGGGCCCCCACTACGTTCCGCGCATGATTCCACTCGCTCGGCTATCTCAAGGCGTTGACGTTTTTAGTCGAAACGTCAAAATTCTTAAATTTTCTCCTTTCTCTCTCCAAACAATTCTTTAAAAAAGCCGTCGAAATCTTCAAACCGCCAACCTTTCCTTAGAGTTTAGAAGTGAAAAAAACGGCTTCGAAATGTCTCTCAAAGGACTCGTCGGGCAAAGTAAGTTTTCATCGCAAAACTTCAATTTTCAACATTTTCGAACATAACCTTTTGTAATATTGATAACTCTGTTTTCTCCCTCTTTTACATGAATAATTCTAAACCAATATTAGCTAATATTCGCAATATTTCGTTTGATTTTTTTTGTCGCATCCGGAAATCGATTTTCTTCATTTAATGGTTTGATCGATGGTCGAGATTTACGACTTAAGGGCCCAAACGCCTTATCAGACCATCCTCCCCCGCACATTTTAATTGCGACAAACAACGACATTGTTTGCCCATAAACTTTCTAAATTGGATGCTTAATCAAGTCCATCGTGTTTCTTGTTTTTAATTAGCTTTATATTATTAAATTTTGAGTTCTAATGTTTCCGCATTCTTTGCTGAATCTGCATACAGCTTGTTGAAGATCTGCTGCACCCTACATGCTTCCATTACTAAAAGATCCCATGTGCATTCAAATCCGAATCCTTTTCGCTGTCCATTGCACCCAGCTGGTTTGTAGAATCTGCTGAAATCCTGCTGCTGCATGGAATCTCCCTTCCCCTGCACCCACATTCGCTAACTGCCTGTAGAATCTACAGTCCAGATAGGCGTAGTTTACTCAACAAGAAGATTGTGGGAGATTTCTTTCTTCCTGTATCTACTGCACCCAGCTTGTTTATTCATCATGTCACCATGGCTGTAGAATCTATGATGCAGAACTACACAGTATCCTCAACTGGAAGATTTCCTTCCCTCTGTACTATCTATTGCACCCAGCTTGTCATTTACACGATCTGGCTTTATAATCTACCCTAGTGTCCATCTGGAAGATTCTATTGAAGATATCCGTTCTCCTGGACCATCTATTGCACCCAGCTTGTGATTTATTCTTCTATTACCATAATTGTAGAATCCTGCATAATATAAGAACTGGATGATTCCCTGTGTGGAGTGTTGTCTACCTATGACTTCAACTGGAAGATACCATGCATGGGATATCCCTTGACCCTTCACATTGTACATCTATCCAAGATTCTATGGAAGATCTTCTTCCTCTACTTTACAAAATCTATTGCACCCTCCAGAGACCCATTATCCTCTGTACATGCAGACCCTCCTTCTCTGTATTTCCGCCGCTGGAAGACCCTGTATTTGGGATCATCGGACTCCTTCAACCATTTTTTTAAAATTCGGTCAAATGTGGTTGACCATCCTGTTCGAACATTCCTGCTGTTCCCCTCAGCCATTCCTATCCCAGGAGGGTGAGACAAGGGGACTGCTAAAATTCAATGTTGAAGCGGGACTATTATCTCAACAAAGAAATCCCCAATTTGTTAGTGTCGGGAAATATTCCGTAGAAAAGAAATCAATGAAAACACTGAATTCTAAAATCGATTTTTTGAATAACCTCAGATAACCTTCCAATTATTGACCTGCGCGTTTGTTTGTTTTCGTCATTTAACATGAGTGATTTTCAAGATTCTAGTGATTCCGAAGATGAAATCGGACCACCAGTGCCATCAGAAAGTCAGGATGAAGACGAAATCGGACCACCCGTACCGCAGGAGTTCTCTCAAAATGAAGATGAAGACGAAATCGGCCCACCCGTCCCGCCTGAATATGCACAAGGACCTTCAGAAAAGTCCGATTCTGAACTTTCAGACTCGGATAGTGATGACGATATGGATTTGAACAAAGAGATACCGACAGCATCCAACATTACGATGATGCATGGTGTGAAGCCTGTAGTCGCTGTCAGCCTCGACCCATCAGGGACACGCCTAGCATCCGGATCAGTCGACTATGACGTCCGCTTTTGGGACTTCGCCGGAATGGACAGCACACTGCAAAGCTTCAGAACTTTAACCCCATGCGGGAACAATCCCATCAAAGGCCTAGACTATTCATCAACCGGAGACAACATTTTGGTCATCTCTGGCATGTCGCAGGCCAAAGTTTTAGACAGAGATGGCCACGAGAAACTCGAGTGCGTCAAAGGCGATCAATATGTCAACGACATGGCGATGACCAATGGACATGTTGCTCCTTTAATGGCCGGCTGCTGGCATCCTCGTATCCGAGAACAGTTCATCACCACAGCTTTAGATTCAACATGTCGCATCTGGTCTGTGAACAGACCATCCAAGCAGTTCATGCTAATCAAATGCCGCGCTAAAAACGGCCTAAAGACAAACCCAACAGCTTGCTGCTTCAACCCAGACGGAAACATCATCGCATGCGCCTGTGCTGATGGTTCCCTTCAACTTTGGGACACCCGCAAAGCATTCGTCAATCCAATGAAGATGCTTCGCGATGCTCACATTTCAAACACAGAACCATCATGCGTCACATTCTCATATGAAGGATCCATCATCGCATCTCGAGGAGGCGACGACACCCTCAAAATGTGGGATATGCGAAACTTAAAGAAATCATTATTCGAAGCGAACAATCTTTATTCACGATATGGAAGCACAAATTGCATGTTTAGCCCAAACGATTCTCTCCTTCTGACTGGAGTTTCATTAGAAAAAGGCGAAAAAGAAGGAAAAGTTTTCTTCTATGATACCAAAACGTTGGAGTTGTCCAAAACTTTGGTTGCTTCGGAGTCGCATGTGATTCAAGTCAACTGGCATCCTAGGTTGCAGCAGATTTTCATTGGATGCGGAGATGGTACCGTTAGAGCTTATTATGGAGAAGCGAAGACTGGAAGGGGTGCTCAGCTTTGTGCGCAGAAACATCGGAAGAAGACGAAGCAGGTTGAGGTCATAGCCGCACAGCAGATCATTACGCCGCATGCGTTGCCCATGTTTAGGCAAGAGAAGCAGAAATCGATGAGGAAAAAACTGGAAAAAGAACGTATGGATCCGGTCAAATCGAGAAGGCCCGACCTCCCCATCAATTCCGGCCAAGGAGGTCGAGTCGCCACTTCGGGAAGCACGCTCAGCTCATATGTCATCAGAAACCTCGGCCTGAGCAAAAGGGTCGATGACGACCAAGACCCTCGCGAGGCCATTTTAAGGTTCGCCAAAGATGCAGAAGAGAATCCTTATTGGATAGCACCCGCTTATAAGAAAACTCAGCCGAAAGCCATCTTCCAAACACCCGAAACTCCCGAAAAAGATGAACCGGAGACCAAAAAACCCAAAATGGGCTAAAAAAAAAATATTTTACTTTAATTTATAATTTGTATAATCATGTATATAATTGAAATAAATGGCTTTTTATTTTTTATTTTTATCCTTTTATCTGTTAACCTTGGAAATGCACTCTACTTGAAAAGGTGTTTTTGATATGAAAAGACAGGGTGGCTGAAATCAGGGAATTTTGATTGATGAAAAAAGGTTTTAGTGGATTTCCAGAGAAAATGAGGCTATTGAGGTCAGTCTCATGGAGGCTCCCAGGCTAAAGGCGTTTATAATTGATCTTAGTGATCAGGACGCTCTGGAGATCATGAAAATATAGGGCATTCTTCTCATGTTAATGATCCCACTTCTGATGTTTTCTTATTGTCAATGCAGAGATTATGAATGATGCGATCAAGCAGAAGAAGAAATCGAAAGAGGTCGAATGGAGGGTCCTCGTCGTCGACCAGCTTGCCATGCGGATGGTCTCCGCCTGCTGCAAAATGCACGAAATATCCGCAGAAGGGCTTACAAGTAAAAATCCTTATTTCATCTCTGCGAATCCGCTAATTTTCTCATTCCAGTTGTCGAGGACATCCATAAAAAGCGAGAACCGCTCCCGACATTAGAAGCCGTCTATTTGATAACACCGAGCGAAAAGTCAGTCCACGCTCTCATGAACGACTTCATGTCTCCCAACCGCACCATGTACAAAGCTGCCCACGTCTACTTCACCGAAGGTACAATTTTTTCTAATTTTTAAGAATTTTGTGCTATACTTTTCCCCTGGGGTTACAGCATGTCCAGAGACCTTATTCGAAGAACTCGGCCATAGCAGGGCTGCCAAATTAATAAAGACGTTAAAAGAGATTAATATTGCTTTTATACCGTATGAGCAGCAGGTAAAAAAATGAAGCCAAAAATTTGTTAACTAACATGGTGCTGGATTAACCCCGAAGCGTGCTTTTGTCTGGAGGTTTATTCATTTTCTAATCAAATTAATCGATTTTCTCTCTTTTTTTGCTGCTTAGTCTGCCAAGAGGAGTTATTTAACGAGCTGTGCAAATCATGCGCAGCAAGAAAAATAAAGACGTTGAAAGAAATCAACATCGCATTTTTGCCTTACGAAGGCCAGGTCGGTTTGCATGCGACAACCTCCTTTTTGTACGCTTTCGCTTTCTTTTCGCATGTTTTGGATTTTTTGATAATTTTTTTGTTGTTGCTAAATTAGGTCTTTTCGTTGGACGCACCGGAGACTTTTCAGTGTTTTTACAATCCGTCGCTTATAAGCAGCAGGGTCGCCAACATGGAAAGGATAGCGGAGCAAATCGCCACTTTGTGCGCCACCCTTGGCGAATATCCATCTGTCAGATATCGATGGTAAAACACATTCAAAACTAAACCTTTAAATGCCCGTAACTTCCGCAATTTTTGATCAATTTTATTAATATTTATACCGTTGGAAAGCTCTTCAAACAAGCTTTCCAACGATATAAATATTGATAAAATTGATCAAAAATTGTGGAAGTTATGGGCAATTTAAGTTTCATACCGTGCCGCATTAAAAGGGTTAATTTTTAGCGATTTTGATCGTAATGTGGAGCTGGCGCAGATTATACAGCAGAAGTTGGATGCGTACAAAGCGGATGAGCCTACGATGGGCGAAGGGCCTGAAAAGGCGAGGTCTTCTTTGCTGATTCTTGACCGCGGTTTTGACTGCGTTTCGCCGCTTCTTCATGAGCTCACTCTTCAGGCTATGGCCTACGATCTTCTCCCGATTGAAAACGACGTTTACAAATACGAGGCGACTGCCGGTCAACCTGAAAAAGAAGTCCTGCTTGACGAAAACGACGAACTTTGGGTCGAGCTCAGGCATCAGCATATCGCCGTAGTCTCTCAGTATGTTAAGGCTACCTTAAGACATCATTTCTGCTGATTCCTGATTAAATAATTTTGTTTTGTTTTTAGGAATGTAACCAAAAATCTGAAGAAATTTATCGACTCGAAACGAGTTCCCCAAGGTGACAAGCAGTCGATGAGAGATTTGAGTCAGATGATCAAAAAGATGCCGCAGTACCAAAAAGAACTTTCGAAATATTCGACTCATCTTCATCTCGCTGAAGATTGCATGAAAGCTTATCAAGGATACGTGGACAAACTGTGCAAAGTCGAGCAGGATTTGGCGATGGGTACGGATGCCGAAGGGGAGCGCATAAAAGACCATATGAGGAACATCGTTCCCATTTTGTTGGACCAGGCGGTTACCAATTATGACAAAATGAGGATCATTTTGCTCTATGTTTTGTCCAAGAATGGAATATCGGAGGAAAACTTGAACAAACTTGTTCAGCACGCGCAGATCCAGCCGCATGAAAAACAAGCGATTGTCAACCTCGGTAACCTCGGGATGAACGTAGTCGTGGACGGGAACCGTAAAAAAATTTACAATCCGACCCGCAAAGAGAGGATAACGGAGCAGACATACCAGATGTCGAGATGGACGCCGATTGTGAAGGATTTGATGGAAGATTGCATCGATGATAAGCTTGATGTGAAGCATTATCCGTATTTGGCGGGACGTGCGGCGTCTTCTGGATACCATGCGCCGTCGAGCGCTCGTTATGGCCATTGGCATAAAGACAAAGGGCAGCAAACGGTGAAAAACCTTCCTCGCCTCATTGTCTTCATCATCGGCGGGTGCACTTACTCCGAAATCCGCTGCGCCTACGAAGTTACCAACTCTGTCAAAAACTGGGAGGTTATAATGGGTAAGTTTCGAATGGGTGGTGGAATATGAGGGGAGGGTTCAAGAGGGATGGTGGAATGTTGGGGGAGGGTACAGGTTATGGGAGTGGTGGGAGGGTGGGTGTAGATGGGGGGAGGGTAAAGGATGATAGGAGAGGTGATGGGAAAGTTTTGGAATGTTGGGGGAGGGGAGGGGTAGATTGGGGTGGATGCTGGAGGGTTGAGGATGATAGAGAGGTGATGGGAGAGTGTGGAAATGTTTGGGAGGTGGGGGGTAGACGGGGGAGGGTCGAGGATGATAGGAGAGGTGATGGGAGTGTGGTTGTTGTTCGGGGAAGGGTCAAGGATGGTAGGAGAGGTGATGGGAGAGTAGGGGAATGTTTGGGAGGTGGGGGTAGATAGGGGAGGGTTGAGGATGGTAGGAGAGGTGATGGGAGTGTGGTTGGAAGTAAGGGGAGTGTGGTTATTGTATGGGGAAGGGTCGAAAATGGTAGGAGAGGTGATGGGAGTATGGGGGAATGTTTGGGAGGTGGGGGGTAGATAGGGGAGGGTTGAGGATGATAAGAGAGGTGATGGGAGAGTGGTGGAATGTTTGTGAGGTGGGGGTAGATAGGGGAGGGTCAGGATGATAGGAGACATAATGGGAGTTGGTGGAATGTTGGGAGAGGGGGGTAAATAGGGAAGGGTGGGGGTAGATGAAGGAGGGGCAAGGTGGATAGAGGGGGGATGGGAGTTTCTGGAGCCAAATCTTTCAACAATTTTTCTTTTTTTTCCAGGTTCATCACACATCCTAACTCCCGAAGACTTCCTCAGCAATCTGTCAAATTTGAGCACCTAAGCTCGCAAAACGAGCCTAAAAATCTTTTTTTCTCTCCAAAAAAATTATTTATTGCTTAATCACTCCTCTCACTTACTCCAAAGAACAATTTAAAAAATTACTACTTAGAAAACCATTAGAAGCCCAAAATTGTGATAAAACCGAACCCACCGTAGTTTGTTACCAAGCGAATACAAAAAAAAAGTGTCAAAATTTTTGTAATTTTGTTTCCCCCCGCTTATTTAGCACCACAGCACTAGAAAGATGTACAAAACATCATTTTTTCTGTTTTTAAACCATTTTGTGATACAAAAACGTTCAGTTTCGATTCCAGGGTAAACACCCTGTATACAATGAGGGGAGTTTGACAGATTTGGCTGTCAATCTCCCCCTGTTCAACAAAAAAGCCTTATTGTCAAGTTAGATTTAGTTTTTGAAAAATGTAAATACAACTTGAAAATTTGTTTTTTCCCCCAGAAACATTCCAAAATTTAGATTCTTTTTAGATTTTATAATGTAATTTATAGAAGGAAAACACACACCGGCCTAAAAATTTCAGGTCGTAGTCCTCGAGGCATTTTGTGGTCGACGGTTTTTCAGTAACTCTTTCAAATTTCAGGAAACGACATAAGGCTAAGAGTTAAGCGAATAACCAAAGACAGTGATTGGACGAAAAGCAATGAATTTTTTAAAAAAATTGTGATTTTTTTGCTTGCCAACTTCCAGTATTTTTGCTTTATTGCGGCAAATTTTTTGTTTGTTTTCATCTTATCGGCCCAAAAAACGTGTTTTTGTCAATTTCCTAAGTTCACACACACAAGGTGTCTAATTCTGCACATTTTGTTAAGTTTTTGTCCTTTCAAAGTCATTTAATTCGTTTTTTTGTTATCGCACTTTTAGAAAATATAAAAAGTTGCCTAGATCGGATAAAAGAATTTTAAAACAAAATATTTATAAAATTTCGCTTGTAGTTTGTAGAATTTTAAAATTATATAATTATTTAATGTATATATTTCTCTTATTACCAAAGTTGTTATTTAGTATAAATGTTTAATCTAGCTGATTATAAGTTTCGAGCAAAATAATAAAGAAAAACGGTAAGGCAAGATTCTAATTTTCAATTGTATTTAGGAAATAAACTATTTAAATTTTTAGTCGAGGATTTTTATTATTTGTACAATAAAATGTAGGTTTTAGGTTTTTTTCTTTTTATGTATTTAAGTACAATCGCAGTGATATAAAAAAATGTAATAGTGCTGTCTATAAATCTTAAAATAAAAGGAGTCTGTAGAGTTTTTAACCTTTTTTTATAACCTCTAAGAAAATGGTGGCCCTGGGGGAATATTAGGGGTGGTTTCGGGGGATTAGGGTTGGTCTGGGAGGCATGATTTGGGGGATTAGAGATGGTTTTTGAAGATTAGGGGTGGTTTGGGGGAATATATGGGGTTTAAGGGGACCATAGTAGGTTTTGGGGGATTAGGGGTGGTTTAGGGAGATTATGCGGATCTATGGCGATTATGGTTGTTTTGGGGGATTAGGGATAGTAAGCGGGATTAGGGGTGGTTTAAGGGGATTAATGGGTGGTTTGGGGGTTTAGGCATGGTATGGGGGAAGATTAGGGGTGTTTTTCGGGATTATGGATGGTTTAGGCCTTAGGGGGATTATGGGTGGTTTAGGCCTTAGGGGGATTATGGATGGTTTAGGCCTTAGGGGGATTATGGGTGGTTTAAGGGGATTAAGCATGGTTTGGGGGAAGATTAGGGGTGGTTTGCAGGATTAGGGGTGGTTTAAGGGGATTAATGGGTGGTTTGGGGGTTTAGGCATGGTATGGGGGAAGATTAGGGGTGTTTTTCGGGATTATGGATGGTTTAGGCCTTAGGGGGATTATGGGTGGTTTAGGCCTTAGGGGGATTATGGATGGTTTAGGCCTTAGGGGGATTATGGGTGGTTTAAGGGGATTAAGCATGGTTTGGGGGAAGATTAGGGGTGGTTTGCAGGATTAGGGGTGGTTTAAGGGGATTAAGGGTGGTTTGGGTAGGATTAAGGGTGGTTTGGCTAGCCTATGGCTTAAGATTATCCGAAATCAAGAACAAATTATATTATAAAATATTTATTTTTAACTAATTAGTTTACATTAACAATATTTACAGAATTTATAAACTAAGAAAAGAAATTCCTCCACAACATTGCAACAAAAATTTTTTTTTCTTCGATACATAGACAAAAAAAATGCTAAAAAACTAAAAAAAAATTTCGTTCTCAAATAACTAATAATAATTAACGATAAAATGGGAAAAATAACTGTTTAAATTTGCACTTTACGGTTCTTCGTACTGGTAACAATAATCACAAAGTTGGATATGATAAAATTTTAAAATTAGTGATTTTTTTGGAAGATAAGGTGCTTTAAAGGTGGCCACCTTTTTTTTACCATTCAGTCAGTTTTAGGCGCATCGATCGATTTTAGAGAAAGAAAAAGCGGCTCCCGAGTAGATTCCTCAAAATTTAAACAGATTTTCACAATTTGAGTGAATACTCAAGTCCTCTGAGGTCCGAGTGACTCAAAATTTAACAAAAATCTTCTTTAAATCCTAAAAATTTCAAGTCGACAGGTCCACAGGAAGCTGAGAAAATTTCCTCTTTAAGTTTTTTTCAAACTTCGAACATTTTAAAAATTTCTAAAAAGGACAATTTAAGGTCAGTATTGACCATAATCCACTTGGAAGCGCCACTTTCTCATCGACCACCACTAAAAAACGAGAACCTACACAAGAGCACTTTCGACAAAAAAAATCGCCCCTATCTAAAAAAAAAGCACCTTATAATAAAGGAATATTTAAAAAACTATCAATACATTGAAAATTAGTTGTTTTTTAATATAGAAAAATCGTTTTTGTTGAAAAAATAGAGATCTACAATGCGACAATTTGACGACAAATATGCACCAGTGAAAGAAGCGGAATTTTCGTTTTTAAAATGTGGAATGAGGTTTTTTAAGACTATTTTATGAAGCTAAAAACTATATAAGTTTCGAGGGGGAAGTTTTCCCCGTCGAGTATAAAACCCGTTTTTTCCTCCATAATCCTCGCCCCGTTTAAAAAGTGCAAAAGCTGTCGTGTCTCTTCGGTGTAAAAGCCCTGTTTCCGATATTTTCGTTTTAAAACACTAATCAGGCCTGTAGATTGGTATCTTTGGGATAAACTCGATGAGCAAGACCTGAAAAATTGGATTAAGAATGAAAAATGTTGGTTAAGGGAGGCTTACGTATTCCATCATTGAAGAGGAATCGCATCGTTGTTTCGCTAGTCGCCAGTGAAGTCCTAGTTTGTGATATAAGTGGCTGTTTTCCCATTCGAGAAGTTTGTCTATTGAATGTTGCGTCTGAAATTGGATAAAGTTAAGAAAGTTAGGGCAAGGCGTTTGGGTGGATTCTTACCCTTTTGCTGAGGCAAATGACAGGCCATAAGGAACATCCGAGGGTGCAGCAACAACAAACACAACCACAAAACAACCACTTCACGTTTACGGGTATCGTTTTCTTAAGAACGTTATTTACACGAGAGACGGTCGCTCGATATTCTTCAGGCGCCACTCGGGAGACGAGGCCGTTTGGGAATTCAAGGTCGAATCGATTGCTCAGCCCGAAACTGAAACAAATAACAATTAGATGAAAATTAGGTACAAAAAGGGCTAAAAATAATGAACGAATTCCATTACAAGCTTGTATAGGATTAAGGGTAGGATAGGATTGAAGCCTAGATTCGACCAGCTTGGTGCAATGGATTTGGTCCAGGGTGGAGACTGGAGATGTCCAGCTTGGTGCAATAGATCTGGTCCAGGATGGAGCCTGTAACTGAACAGCTTGGTGCAATCGATTTGGTCCAGGGTGGAGCCTGTAACTGAACAGCTTGGTGCAATGGATTTAGTCTAGGATGGAGCCTGCAACTGACCAGCTTGGTGCAGAGCCTGGAACTGACCAGCTTGGTGCAGAGCCTGGAACTGACGAACTTGGTGCAATGGATTTGGTCCAGAATGGGGCCTAGAACGGACCAGCTTGGTGCAATAGATTTGGTCCAGGGTGAAGACTGGAGATGTCCAGCTTGGTGGAATAGATTTGGTCCAGAATGGGGCCTAGAACGGACCAGCTTGGTGCAATAGATTTGGTCCAGGGTGGAGCCTGCAACTGACCAGCTTGGTGCAATGGATTCGGTCCAGGGTGGAGGCTGCAACTGAACAGCTTGGTGCAAAGGATTCGGTCCAGGATGGAGCCTAGAATGGACCAGCTTGGTGAAATAGATTTCGTCTAGGGTGGAGACTGGAGATGTCCAGCTTGGTGGAATAGATTTAGTCCAGAATGGGGCCTAGAACGGACCAACTTGCTGCAATAGACTTGGTCCAATATGGAGCCTACAACTGACCAGCTTGGTGCAATGGATTCGGTCCGGAATGGGCCCTAGAACGGTCCAGCTTGGAGCAATAAATTTGGTCCAGCATGGAGCTTGCAACTTGAGTAGCTTGGTGCAGAGAATAGCAGTACAGCTGGGTGTGATGGACTTTGTCCTAATAGCCAGAATCTGACCACCATAAAGCATTAACAGACCAAGGTTGAACTTTCAATAAAAAACAAAGCAAATGAACCTCAATGATAAGTCAAAAATTTATCAAATAGAGAAATCGTCAAAAAAAATCAAAGCTAAAGGTCAAATTCGTTGAGGAAATGATCAGCTCAATCAAAATTCAATTAATCCAATAGGAACTCAAAGGTCGGAGATAATCTAAACGACGCAATTCCTTTGAAAACGAGACAACCCGTTTTTCTTAGAAAAGTGAGGAAATTCTGGGAAATTTTGGTGGGAATTTCGCCTTCCTTACACGGTCATATTTCCAGTCCCACGGACGATTACTGGGTCCGGAGCTAACGAAACGACATTCTCATCCACGTTCTCGTCCGTCTCCTCTTCCTCTTCGTAAATCGCATCGAAATCCGCCATCCTTCCGTTTACATCAAAAATCACACAAAAACCCAAAAAGTCAAAAACAACCAAAAACCTTTGGTTACGGTCACTTCAAAAATCACTTCAAAAACTCCGTCAAAGTTAAAACGTCAACCACGTGACGCTTCAAAAAACGATCTCAAATATAAACAATCACAAGATATTTAAAAAATAAAAATAAAAAACAAAAAGTGAGAAGACAAACTGCTCAAGTGAAAGCAAGAGTTCATGGTTTTCCCGTTTCCCCCTCCACTTATTCATAAAAATCCTTTATTCTCATTAATTAAATTTATAAACATTAAAAACCAGTAATTTTTATTAAAAGCAATAAATAAACAACACAATTTGTTTATTTAAAATAAATAAAAGTCAAAAATGATTAATTATAAAAAGGGAAGTTTTGTCCTTTGTGGTATTAGGTTGGCTACACTCATTGGTAACAGTCGAAAGAGAAATTTTTTTGGATTTCACTGAATTTTAATTTTAAATAAAATGTTGTGATTGTGGTTGATTTTTTAATAAATAATGAATGAAATAAAAATGCAGGACGATATCAACAATATTCCTCTCGCTGATGATGATCCACAAGGTGAAATTGATAATTTTGACTAGCTGGGTGTGGTAGTTTTTGTTAGGTTTCATTTCTTTTTCTCTCAAATTGACTTTTATGATTTTTCTTTTAGCGATCATCCATGACGAGGGGGATGTGACGGAAATGTCGCAGGCTTCAGATCCGATGGTTCACGGCCGAAGTATGGACTCCATCCCATCAACTTTCACCAATGGAAGCAGCAGCCCAGGACCAAACAGTAAAAAAACATAATATTCTCTGCAAAAAACTAAATGAACAAATTTCAGGCCTAGATCCCGACATCAGTCCTGACGAGCAAGAAGAAAAAGCTCGCCTCATCTCTCAGGTCTTAGAACTTCAAAACACACTCGATGGTAACCTTCAAAACCACAAAAACCACTTTTTTAATTTTTTTTTTCTTCAGATTTATCCCAAAGAGTCGACAGCGTCAAAGAAGAAAACTTGAAACTTCGATCCGAAAATCAAGTCCTCGGCCAATACATCCAAAACTTAATGTCAGCTTCAAGCGTTTTTCAATCTACATCACCAAAAACCAAAAATAAATAATTATAATCACAAATAATCGCTTAATTATAATGTAGGTGATTTTGTTATGCCAGTGAAAGGTTATGTAACCTCTAATGTCTAACCTATACAAGTTTCTTAAAGTTCTAACAGAGTGCAGCATAGAGCTGCCAATTACCATGGCAACAAGCTCATCGCCATGGAAACTCTCACTGGCCAAATGCTTTTGTTTTCCTTAATAGCACAACCGAGAAAACGATCTGTTATTGCACATTCCCTGTTTAAATCGCTTTATATTGTGTTTTAGCTATTTCTTCGCTTTAATTTTTGTAAATAATTTTGTACATTTTAGTTTTAAACAAATAAAACAAATTGTGTTGACCACTTTATTTGGAATACATTAATATCTGGGCATTTTGAATTGTGGACCTTCGCCGTCGTCTCCTTTACGTTTTTGGATGATATTTTGGATTTTGTTCCATTCCCTGTCTAATTCGGCGCGTTCGTTTTTCTCTTTGTTTTGCTTCCTGGTTCTACGACCGTCGGCCATTTTGACACCATATTGGAAAGCTGCTTTGGGGAGGGCTTCTTTGGCGTTCATGTATTGGCTGTATTCTTCTTGGGTGTCGAAATCCCAGCGGCCGACGGGTCCTTTTTTGTTCCCGAGATCCATTTTGGTGTAGTCGACTTCTTCATCGGAATCATCGATGGCATCTTGCATTTCTTCCAAGCCCGGATAGCATTCTGCATAGCCGGTTGGTTCCGCTGCCAATCGCGAAAGAAGACCGGCAGCTTTTGTCTCTTTTTTGGAACTCTGCGGCTTCTGTCGTTCAGTCCTTATTTCCAAAGACCTGGGCGGGGTCTTTTCTTTATCAGTATCTTTGAAATAGTTTGATGTCTTTTTGCGCTCTGTAGACTTCGAAGTTGAAGGAACGTAATCTCCAGCATCTGGGAAAATACCTTCTTCTGTCAACTTGGCATCCCTTCTTTTTGACTTTTTGTGATGTCGTGGCCCTTGTCTTAAGTAAGAAAGAATCTGAGCAAGTTTGTTGATGACGATGTCGTTTGTGGTCAATGTGGTGACTGATTCTTGATTGGGAAGTTCGGCCATGCTGCGGAGTAATGTCGTCGGGATGTCACTTTCTGCCATGTCGTCCGTTAGTTCGACAACGTAGGCCATGCGGCCTGGAGCGAATAGAGGATTGCGTTCGACGACGTTGGTTTCCATGGCGACTTTATGTATGTTTCGCCCTAAAATCGTTTTGAAGATGATTTCCTCTTCTTCTTTTTTCTTTTCTTTTTTAGGCTTGACGACGAGTTTTTCGAGCTCTTCTTCTTGCTCGGCTTCTTTGACTTGGATTTCGCTGCGGACTTTTTGAAGCAAAGCGTAGTCTAAGCCTTTGACCAAATGGGTGTGTTCCATGTCACCACCTAAGAATTTGGATTCTTGGATCATTTGTCGCCTTCTTTCTGCGGCGTCGATGCCCGATTTGATGTCGGGAGCGACGGCTCTGTAGCCGCTAGAGGTCGACATTGGGTCGTCAGGTTGGAATTCGCCGGTTGAACCGTCTCGCCTTTCTTTGGCTCGGTCGCGGTATTTTTCGGCGAGTTCCGCTAGTTTGTTTTCTTCTTGCTTTTTGAGTTTGGCGTAGAAGATTTTCTTTTTGCGCCTCCTTTCGCCACGGTCGTCTTCCGACGGCTTTTTCATGCGGACGCTTGAGTCGGGAGCTGGAGCATGCGACGGCGTCGGTGCGGCGCTCGGGGCGGAACGTGGCGTCATCAAAAGGCGACGGAAGTCGTCATTCGTCAGCCGCTGCGACCTGTCGCCGTCGTCGAAATCGTACTCGGGCATTTTTTGCGGATTTTATTCAAATTTATACACGGAAACGACTATAAATAAGAAATGCGTCAATAGCCGCTTATTTTACCAATAAATATTCCAGGATTGTACTTGTAAACACAATACACATAATACAAAATGTCAAATTCACATAGCGATTGATTAGCGATCCTCGAATAACAGTATGGCCAACAGAATTTCCCTACCTCGAAATGGTTGGCAGAATTTCATTTTTGCCGCCTAAAGTTTAAAATGAAGATCCTGAATGCAGTAAAATCTCCCTAAAAGGATGTTTTCTTGTAAAAAAAAGTTTAAAATATGGCTAAAAGGGGCTCTTATTGTCGAAAAGATACAAAATTTACCTAAAAAGGGTCTTTTCTTGTCGAAAAAGTTTCAAATCTGAATAAGTAAGGTTCTTTCCCTTCGAAGAAAGTACAAAATCTGACCAAAAAGAGTTTAAAATCTGTGTGAAAAGGGTCTTTTCTTGTCAAAATCTGTCCAAAAAGTGTCTGTTTAGTGTAATAGGGTCATAAATCAGGCTAAAAAGGGTCTTTTCCTACCGAAAAATGGTCAAAATCTGGCTTTTAGAAGGTCTTTTCATGTCAAACAGGGTCAGGATGCTGTAAACAATCGTCTTTAGTCGGAAAAGGGTTAAAATCTGCGTGAAAAGGGTATTTTCCTGTCAAAATCTGTCTGTTTAGTCAAATATGGTCATTTAAGGCTGAAAAGGGTCTTTTCTTACCGAAAAATGGTCAAAATGAAGCTGGAAAGGGTCTTCTTTAATCGGGAGTGGTAAAAATCTGTTTAGAGTGTCGTCTTTTCCTTTCAAAAAGGGTCAAAATCTGACTATAAAAGGTCTTTTTTTTTGTCAAAAAAGGGTTAAAATGAGGCTGTAAACAGTCTTCTTTAGTCGGAAAAGGGTCAAAATCTGGCTGCAAAAGGTCTTTTCTTGTCACAAAGGTTCAAAATCTGTCCAAAAAGGGTCTATTCTTATTTAAAAAGGTTCAAAATCAGGATGAAATGTCTTTTCTTGTCAAAAACAGTTCAAAAGATGACTTTATCTCTTTGGATTGTTGTTGTCCCAGAAATAATCAAAGCCAGTACGCATATGGATAATGCACGTGGAGTAAAAATCGTTGAAAATGCGTTATTTTCTCGAAACCTGAAGGTTTAAGATGGCTCCATCAAATAAGCCCCGCAATTTGATAACTCATAGGAATTGTTCCGTTAAAAACAATTCGATATTAAATAAATTTTATTTCAAAAAGGACAAGCTATATACACAAACATAAGTTAATATCACATGTCATAAGCCAACATTTTTACATAGTACTCGATAAGTTTTACATAAATAATACGGATATCACATCGGTATTAATTATTTGTACTTACAAATCCATTATTTTTTTTTGTACAAGAGACTTGGAATGGTACAAAAGTGGTAACGAAATAAAAATTTCAAAAGTAGTTGTCAACATAAAAATTCACTGGTATCGCACCTAATACTTTGGTATTCATAATAGCAATAATTAGTACCTAAGCGATGGAAATAAAAAGAAAATTATTTTCGTTTTTACAGTCGTTTTCGGTTTTATTGAAACCGTCCGAAACTCTGCGGCCTTTCCGGAATCTTCTTCGGCAACACTGGAACCGGACGTCTGCAAAAGAAAGAAAAAAATCAATTCAAAGAATTTTCATACAAGATTCAACATATTTTAAGTCTCACCTCAATTCCTTAATGTAAATTTTAAAAATAATTAGTCATTAATTAAAAAAGGGAAATTTTTTCCCCCTTTTTTGAGGTTAACTTAATAAGGTTAACTAAATTCAGTCTTTTCCTGCCCTAAGCCATAATTGCTTGTCTGATTATGAAACCCTAAATTGCAGTTTAAGAATTAAAATCTTCAAATCCTCACTTTCTTATGCTTTTTCCTGAATAAAATGGGAAATAAAAGTCAAACAACATAACATCCACCAACAATTAATTATATTTACATTTATTTGCAATACATCTTTCATAATATATATTTTTATATTCACTTTTTCTCTAAATACAGCTAAACATGCCCCCCGCCCCCTAAAGTGCTATAACAGTTAATGGGGACCAAAAAATAAAGAAAGAAAACCTATATACAAAGAAATGACCGAATAAACAAAAATTTAGGCACTATTTTCCTAAAAACGAAATAATACTGAACACTTTTTAGAGAGCCAATTTTGTTTTGGTACTTGTATGCTCTTAAGGATAAAAATTGACTCAAGAGACCGAAATTGAAGTCGCAAAGAAAAGAAGGGAAAAACATTTAACAACCCCCAAGTTGGCAAGACTGATTAAGAAGGTTATATTTAAGGTTATAAAAAGCACTATTTAAATGCAACTTTCATGTATTTTCTTGCTTTAACCTCATCTAACCACAAAGATAACCTCAACAGCCTGGCCAACCGAAACACCTTATCTTAATAGAATAACAAGATTTAACATGTTTTATATCATATATATATTTTTTTTAAACAGAAAAATATAGTGATTACGTCAAGGAATTTACATTCGTAATATACAAGACAAAAAAAAAAGCTAAAACTTTTTTTTTCCTTCCTAATAAATTTACACGATGACCTATACTGCTTTCTAGATACTATTGCTTTGAAATAAATCGATTTTAAAGCACACTTTCTATAACTAGAGTGCTCTGGTGTTGACAGTATAGGCTCTAAATAGACAAGCTGATAAATAAAGCGTATCACAAAAGAAAAAAGAACCAGCTTGAGCAAAAAGACTACAACGAAACCATTTTCGAGGCTACGACAAACTCAAAACCTGCCACAAACCCTATTCTTTGATGCCAGAATTTTTAAAAATGAGAATCCAGAATTTTTCTTCTTTTTTTTACATTTTTTTCTAAGCCAATATACACTATAACAATACAACATTATATATATTTTTTTAAATATTTATGGTACAGAATATGGGAATGTCAGGAAGACAAGCTTCATGGAATGTAAGGCCTTTGAAGCGGTTTTACAATAAATAGAGATGAAAATGGGGGAAGTGTGGAATCGTCTACTTGAAGCGTGATGCGAAAGCGTTGGATAATTCATTGACTGCGGCTTGTGTGACCATTTTCCCGACTTCTTGTTGAACCCTCTGCGGTATCTGGATTTGTGGCCCGCCGCGCCTAAACCACATCCAGAATTAGCCGCAGAAAAAAATAAATAAATTGAACGAAAAAAAAATAAAAGAAAAAAAAAACGCGAAATTATTTACAAATTATAATTTTTGGTAAAGACACTTGGTAGAGGCCTCTATTACGATAAAAAAATAAATTTATAGACTAAAAACAATAATGAAAACACAAATTTTTTGACCATGATGGGTAGTGCAAGTTGCGAAGACACCCTAGCGACGCCTGAAAGAAAAGAAAATCTTTTCAACAATGGACACAAAAGGGTGCATAAAACAAAACAAAAGGACGAAAAATAAAAGGGGAATTTTCTTATCGTAATCGCGAAAAACCTCTACAAATGTGCATGAAAATGAAAAAAAACTTACGATGGAATGAGTGGTGGTGGGAGAGCCTGGCCAGGTCTTCCTTGTGGGGCGCCGGGTCCTGGTCGTGATGGGATTGCAGGGGCAGGTCTGCTGGATGCTGGAGGAGGAGGAGGACCTCGTGATGCAGGTGCAGCCTGCGCTGCAGGTGGCACTCCACGTCTCGGCCCACCTGGAGATGGCGGCGAATGTTTTGAAGAGTTGTCCATCCCAGATGCCAACCAGTCGTTCTTCACAGGAGGAGGAAGCGTCGTAGTCACAGTTGCCATGCTAACATCACCGATTATACGAAGAGCTTCTTTACAAGCATGATACATCCTCAGCATCTCTTCCCTCTTCAATGCTTCTTCAGGACTTTCTTCCATCATCGAAGCCTATAAAACGCATTAAACCAAGATTCTCAAATCGCCACATACCTGATCACCCGAAGCGTACAAATGCGCCAAAAGCTCTCCATTGATGAAATCTTTCGCGTTGTTTATTATTAAAAACATGATCGTCTTCGGTATCAAATCTCTCGTTGTCTTAGTAACGATTTTCATGTAAGAATCGACCAAATTTCGAATGGTTTCGACTTGTCGTTCAAGCATAGGATCCATCGATGATGTCCCTTCGCTTCCTCCCTTTAAAAATAATGTTTTTTTATAATACGGAGGAAAAGTTTAAAATGTGATAGAATGGTTGGGGGATTAAAAATATCAGAAGTTTGGGAAAGCTGGAAATCATTTAATGAAACGTCCTTTATCAGGTATAATAGGAGGTAATCGAGAAGTAGTGAGAGGTAATAGAGGGGGTATAAAGTGATAGTAGATTAGATGGTCACTTGTGATTACTACCAGGGAGGGTAGTGTGTGGTAATAGAGGAGTATTGGTGGTAATCGAGGAGGTATTTGCGGTAATCGTGGAGGTATTGGTGGTAATCGAGGAGGTATTGGTGGTAATCGAGGAGGTATTTGTGGTAATCGAGGAGGTATTGGTGGTAATCGAGGAGGTATTTGTGGTAATCGAGGAGGTATTGAAGGTAATTTAGGAGGTATTGGTGGTGATTGAGGAGGTAATGGTGGTAATCAAGGCTGTATTAGTGATAATAGAGGAGGTATTGGTGGTAATTGATGAGGTAATGGTGGTAATCAAGGAATTGAGGGGGTGTTGGGTGATAATCAAGGGGGTAATGAGGGTATATGAGTGTAGTGAGATCGAGGGAGGGTATGAGATGTATCGAGGAGAGGTGATTGGTGGGAATCGAGGAGGTATTGGTGGTAATCGATTAGTATTGGTGGAAATCGAGGAGGTATTTGTGGTAATCGAGGAGGTATTGGAGGTAATTGAGGAGGTATTGGTGGTAATTGATGAGGTAATGGTGGTAATCAAGGATGTATTAGTGATAATAGAGGAGGTATTGGTGGGAATCGAGGGGGTGTTGGGTGATAATCAAGGGGGTAATGAGTGGTAATAGAAGGGGTAGACACTGATGATTGAGGGGAGGGTAGTGAGAGGTAATCGAGAAGGTATTGGGTGGTAATAGAGGAGATATTGGTGGTAATCGAGGAGAAATTGGTGGTTTGGTGGTAATCGAGGAGATATTGGTGGTAATCGAGGAGGTATTGGTGGTAATCGAGGAGATATTGGTGGTAATCGAGGAGATATTGGTGGTAATCGAGGAGGTATTGGTGGTAATCGAGGAGGTATTGGTGGTAATCGAGGAGGTATTGGTGGTAATCGAGGAGGTATTGTTGGTAATTGAGGAGGTAATGGTGGTAATCAAGGATGTATTAGTGATAATAGAGGAGGTATTGATGGTAATCGACGAGGTATTGGTGGTAATTGATGAGGTAATGGAGGTAATCAAGGAATCGAGGGGGTGTTGGGTGATAATCAAGGGGGTAATGAGTGGTAATAGAAGGGGTAGACACTGATGATTGAGGGGAGGGTAGTGAGAGGTATTCGAGAAGGTATTGGGTGGTAATAGAGGAGATATTGGTGGTAATCGAGGAGGTATTAGTTGTAATCGAGGAGATATTGGTGGTAATCGAGGAGGTATTAGTGGTAATCGAGGAGATATTGGTTGTAATCGAGGAGAAATTGGTGATTTGGTGGTAATTGAGGAGATATTTGTGGTAATCGAGGAGGTATTAGTGGGAATTGAGGAGGTATTAGTGGGAATCGAGGAGATATTGGTGGTAATCGAGGAGAAATTGGTGATATGGTGGTAATCGAGGAGATATTGGTGGTAATCGAGGAGGTGTTAGTGGGAATTGAGGAGGTATTAGTGGGAATCGAGGGGTTATTGGGTGGTAATCAAGGGGGAAATGAGTGGTAACAGAAGGGGTAGAAATCGGTGATTGAGGAGGGGAGGGTAGTAATCGAGGATGTATTGGTAGAAATCGAGGAGGTGTTGGTGGTAATCGAGGGGATGTGTTGGTGGTAATCGAGGGGATGTATTGGTGGTAATCGAGATTTCCCAAAGTCCTGTTTTCCTCCAAACGTTCTAAAGTGAACAATCAGTTTATAATTTGTGATGACCAAAAAAGCATGCTACATGCCCAACTGAGAATATCATCAAAAAAATAAAAAGCCATCATGCGAAATAAAATTTAATCGGCTCCATGTGCCCTTTTGAAATTTCTACTCTTTAATTTAAGTGCAAATACAAAAAAAAATAAAATCTTTACAAAGTTTCAACCAACCTCATAACCCTCCTGTACGATTTTAAACAAAGAAATATCAATTATTCCTTTTTAAAAAGATTTTATGACCGTTTTAAACCAATTGTTCACCGAATGAGGGTTTTTGACCTAAATGTTTATCTTCTAGGGAGAAATTACGTGCTAGTAAGCATGGCATGTTAGTAAGGGTTTTTGTATATAAATGTAGTGTTAAAAAATAAAAGAAAACACATAAAAAAAAGGTGGTAAAACCACTTTTTTGAGAATGCAAAGTGTAAAAACACACAAAAGCCAAGAACATCTGAATAAAAAAGCATGGGGAGTAAAAAAACGCAAAATTTTACAGCCAAATGAGCTACCCTAGTTGTTTTTTTGCAATGTAAAATATTCAATTTTTTGTTTATTATCATTTTAGGCTGTTTTGAACACAAAAGTAAAAGCGATTCAATAAAAATAAAACATTCTGCGGTTTCTTTAAATAATAAAATAAAAAAGGAAAATAAAAACAGCACCAAATGAGTGTCTTCGTGTGTTTATGACCTTATTTTTTTCACCCTCGTCTCACTTACCCTGACCTATAAACAATTTATGAAAATCACAACAATGGAAAACACAAAAAAAGGAAAAAGATATGAAAAACAAAAAAAATGAAAACAAAAAATGAAGCTTTTTAATTGAAACCTGTTTTTAGGTTGCGGTTAAAGAGCTATTGGTTAGTTAAATTTTAGCTCCACTTGGTTAGCTTAGCTAAAAAGCTGTTTTGTAGCACCAGAAACTTAATTAGACAAAATGGCCACTTTTTTTTGGCCTCGTGTTAATCGAAAGACCACACAGGACTCACTTTTTTTTCGCTTTCTTTTGTTTTAAATAATTTAAAAAAAGGGTCCTAAAAAAGTTGGACTTTTCAGACAAACAAATGATCCTGGGAGTATCATATTTTTTGACATTTTAAAGGGTTTTTTAAATAAAGAAATGTATGGTAATTTACCTCGTCCCCGTTGGCTTGTTCGGTCGACTTTTCTGGGTAAACGCCGGCCCTTAAAAATGAAGCTTTCCACGAATCGACTTCATCTTGAGTCTCGCAGCTCAATTCCAATTGTTTGTAATCCTTGAATTAAAAAGAACAAAAATTGAATTTAAAAACTTTTGAAAATAACACTTTGAACTACTTCAGAAGTTTTTCAACCAAAAAACCACTTTTAGGGCCAAATCAAGGAATGAAAATTTAGGATCAAAAAAGTAGGGGAAGGTAGTTTTGGCTGAAAATATGGTTAAAAATCGAAAAAACAACCTCAACTTCGTGTTTCTCACCCCAAAAAACTTCTAAAACCACATTTTGGGCCAAATCAAAAAATGAAAATTTTGCACCCAAAAAGTAGGGAAAGGGTCCCTCCCTTGGTGTGGTCAAAAAAAATGTTTTCAAATCGAAAAACCGACCACAGATTCATGTTTTTCACCATAAAAACTGTCTAAGATTACATTTTTGGCAAAATTTGAAAATAAAAATTTTACTCCCAAAAAGTAGGGAAAGGGTCCCCTCTTTGGTGTGGTAAAACAAAAAAGTTTTCAAATCAAAAACCAACCTCAGATTTGTACTTTTTTGCCCTAAAAAACGCCTAAAACCACAACTGTGGACAAATTAAAACATGAAAATTTAACTCCTAAAAAGTAGAGAAAGTGTTTGGTGTGGTAAAAAAATTTTTTTTTTTTTTTTTTCGAATTGAAAACCGACCCCAGATTCATGTTTCTCACCCCAAAAAACGTCTAAAACCACATTTTGGGCCAAATCAAAAAATTAAAATTTTGCACCCAAAAAGTAGGGAAGGGTCCTCTTAGGTGTGGTCGAAAAAAATGTTTTCAAATTGAAAAACCAACCTAAGATTCGTGTTTCTCACCCTAAAAAAACCTTTCAAATCACATTTTGGGTCAAATCAAAAAATGAAAATTTTCCACCCAAAAAGTATAAAAAAAAAGGGAAAGGGTCCCCCCTTACGTGTGGTAGAAAAAAATATTTTCAAATCGAAAAACTGACCCCAGTTTCATGTTTCTCACCCCAAAAAACGTCTAAAACCACATTTGTGGCAAAAATAAAGTATTAGTCCTGGAGCTTGCCCAGAGACACCAACTTTCTCAAAGGTCTACAGATTTCGGGGGATCCAAAAATTTCACCCAAACACATTATAATTATTTAATTAATTAATTTATACAAAATCAGTCATAACTTGAATTTGGTGATAATTTTGTGAAGATGGGACTAATTTCACTTAAACACATTATAATTACCTAATTAGTTAATTAAATAATTAATTTAAACAAAAATTTTTTTTCAATCATAACTTGAATTTGGTGAAAATTTTATGAAAATGGGACTAATTTCACTTAAACTCAATATAATTACCTAATTAGTTAATTAATTTTTGAGAAAAAAAAATTTTTTTTTTGCAATCATAACTTGAATTTGGTGATAATTTTATGAAAATGGGAAAATTAAGTTAATTAGTCATAATTACCTAATTACATAATTAATTACCTAATTAGTTAATGAAATTTAATCGGGATCACGTGAAGATTATTTGGTTAAAATTTGGTGAAGATCGGACCGGTAGAAAGCCCGCAGCACATTTTTGCAAACTTTAGACAGACATATCTCCGCCATTTTGTCGAATTTCAAAAATCGCTCTCGTCACTTTCAAGATAACCACGAAAGGAAGATTGTGTGAAAATTTCGTGAAAATCGGATGAAAATTGTGGCCGTGAAGTGTTCCGGAAAAAAGGCGACGGACGGACGGCCGGCACCACAGACAAAGTCATGTCCGGCAAAGATCAAAAGTCAGTTTGACCCTAGGTTTTTGACCCCAAAAACCTGAATCCGACGGTATTACAATAACTTCTCTTTGAGAAAGTTAAAAATGAAAATTTTACTCCCAAAAAGTAGGGAAAGAGTCCCCCCTTAGGTGTGGTCGAAAAAAATATTTTCAAATCGAAAAACCGACCTCATATTTGTGTTTCTTACCCTAAAAAAAGGCCCAAAACCACATTTTGGGCCAAATCAAGAAGTGAAAGTTTTGGGTCAAAAAAGTAGGGAAGGGTCCCCCAAAGCACTGATTTAAACTAGAATCTAAAAAGTTGAAATATTTGTCAGTTTGAGATGAGTTCACTTACTTTGTAAACGTTCCGCCCTTCTGGATTGAACAAAGCGAACATATGTCGCCTTGACATAAAGCCTTGTTCGATATCTCTTAATTTCAATCCATCAAGAGGGAGCATATATTTTTTCTCTCGTTCCTAATCAAAAGTCAAAGAAGTCCTAAAGAAAAATTTAAAAAATACTTCTTCGTCTTTGAACCAAGAGATGTTTTCCGAGGTGAGAACAAACCAATAATCGCGGCTTCCTCCTTTCATAATTCCGAGATTATGAATACACATCCATCCTTTGCGAATAACCTGATTTCCAAGTTTACGACCTGACTTATTCGAATTCTCAGACGTTTGCTGTGCGCTGAAAACGCTAAAGTTTAGAAATTAAAACGCATAACGGAACCCGACTGAGACCTACTTAGCAAATCCGATGAAATCTTCATGGTTCGTGTTCATATAAGCAAGTTCGCAGTCGACGAACATTACAAGCTGATCTTTACAAAGTTGCTCCCTCTGCCGCACATATGAAGTGATAATTCTTTCCGTTTCTTCCCTCAAACGAGGATATCTGGCCATCTGAAATTTCCCGATTAACATCTTAAAGAAATGAGAAAAGCCTGAATACCTTATCGGTGCAAATTCTGACTACGTTCGATAGCTCGACGACTACCAAATCGACGCATTTCAAACACGGTTCTTTGAGACGAGAAATTTGTTTTTTGACGATAGCTTCAAAAGCCATATCTGGCGTGAAAAGACCAACTCTGATACCTAAAATTTAAAAATTTGGTTAATTCTCATGGATAAAGTTGTAAAACGAAAGTTGATACGTATACCATTGGAAAGCTGTTTTCAAGAGCTTTCCAACTGTATAAGTATCGATAAAATCCGTCAAAAATTGTGGAAGTTACGGGCGTTTAAATGTTTAGACATGAAATCTTGCCAGCTTCCAAGTTCTATAACTTCTACAATTTTCGATCAATATTATTGGTACTTATACCATTCGAAAGCTGTTTAAATGAGCTTTACAACGATATAAATATTGATAAAATGGGTTTAAAATTGTGGGAGTTATGGACGTTTAAACGTTTAGTCATGAAATCTGCCGCATTTAAAGTGCCATAACTTCCACAATTTTTAACCGATTTTATCAATATTTATATAGTTGGAAAGCTCATTTAAGCAGCTTTGTAACGGTATAAGTATCAACAAAATCGATCAAAAATTGTGGAAGTTATGGACGTTTAAAGGTGGTCTTCCTTATATTAATTTTGAAACAAACCATGAATGTTTCTGATAGCGAATGCGATTTCCCTCCTTAATTCTTTCTCGTCGAACTCCATTTTGACAAGTTCGAACGGGAAACGTTCATGGAATAGTCTGTTAATCTTGGCACCGCCGGAAAGCTCGTTGGTGTTAATATTGGCGGAGCCGCTACCTTCGATCGTCCTCTCAAAATCAGACTGCAACTGCTGTATCATCCTAAAAAATCGCTTTTTTCTCTGATTTTATGTTTGAAATTTAAACTTACTGCAGCATCGCTTTGGTTTTGATTGAAGGATCGTCCGGTCTAAAATGTTTGTACTGCTCGACATCTTTTTCAAGGGCTAACATTTGTTTCTGAAAATAATTAATGTTAACTGAAATTTCGTTTTTTTGGTGAGAAGTACCTGAAGTTTGTCACGAAGACCAGGCAAAGTATCTCTGATATGATTGGTAAGCTGCTGGTTAAGCACTCTTTGAAGATATGGTGTTCCAAGGCGATCGGCCATATGACGGTATGATGGATGACTGAATAAAAAGGTTTTAATGATGGATATGATGAAAGTGAAGTTACCTTAGAAAAAATTTCCTTTCTGCGGCTAAGGCGGCTTTGATGTCTTTTCGTCCGTCGATATCCTTTTGACTTCTGTTGACGACGCCGATGTAGCCACGACGCAAAGGGAGGAGTTTGTTTTCCAAAATT
Source organism: Orius laevigatus (assembly GCA_018703685.1). Taxonomy (NCBI): domain Eukaryota; kingdom Metazoa; phylum Arthropoda; class Insecta; order Hemiptera; family Anthocoridae; genus Orius; species Orius laevigatus. The sequence continues at coordinate 35,068 of JAGWEN010000318.1, read as the reverse complement.
TCTCTCGCATCCGTCCCTTCGTCCATTAAATCTAGTTTCGTAATGACACCAATAGTCCGGACACCTAAATAGAAAAGAATTTTTTTATTCAACCTTTGTTTGTTGATCTTCCGTACTTAAGAGTGTGTGTTTGTGCCAGTGTCTTTTATTAAAATGGCTGCCGATGTTATGCAGCTGAGGAAAAACACCGAAAATTGAAGCGATTTGGAATTTTTCTGAGGTACTACATGACAAACATTCTCTACGCTTACCTGATTGTGAATGAAATAGTTAAAAAAGTTTGCTGACCTGGTTCGTCGACCTCTTTGGCTAGTTTGAGCGCGTCGCTGTTCGCTAAATCGGAATTCGCCGGCGTGACCGCTAAAATGAGACAGTTGTCGCGTTTTACGAATTGGAGAATCATCGAACGGATTTGCTGTTCGATGTCGGGCGGCTGGTCTCCGATCGGTACCTTTGTCATGCCTGGCAAGTCTACCAACGTGAGGTTCAAAACTGGAACATTGAGCGGGGATCTCTAACATGCAAGAAAGGAAGAACGGAAACGTTTTTCGGTTCTGCACCTGTGTTTCTGCACAAGGGAAGGTTTACTAATATCAACAGGATGTCTGGACCTATATTTCACCAATTTTGGCAATATCCAGCCAGGTTTTAAGGATCAAAGGATATAGATGGATGTGGAGGGAACCTATAGGTGGCGGATGTGGAGGCCACCTATAGTTGGTCGACGTGGAGGCCATGGAGGCCACTTATAGGTGGTGGACGTGGAGGCCATGGAGGCCACCTATAGGTGGTGGACGTGGAGGCCACCTAAAGCTGGAGGGCGTGGAGGCCACCTATAAATGGTGGACGCGGAGGCCACCTAAAAATGGTGGACGCGGAGGCCATGGGACCACCTATAAATGGTGGACGTGGAGGCCACGGAGGCCACCTATAGGTGGTGACGTGGAGGCCACCTATAGCTGGTGGACGTGGAGGCCACCTATAGCTGGTGGACGTGGAGGCCACCTATAGCTGGTGGACGTGGAGGCCACCTATAGCTGGTGGACGTGGAGGCCACCTATAGTTGGTGGACGTGGAGGACCCCCTATAGTTGGTGGACATGGAGGCCACCTATAGTTGGTGGACATGGAGGCCACCTATAGCTGGTGGACGTGGAGGCCACCTATAGCTGGTGGACATGGAGGCCACCTATAGCTGGTGGACGTGGAGGCCACCTATAGCTGGAGGCCATGGAGGCCACCTATAGCTGGTGGACGTGGAGGCCACCTTTAGGATGGTAGATATGGACGACACTTATGTATAGTTTGAAGCATACAATTAAGCATCAAAATTCTAAATGGTTTAGCTTAAAACCTCGTTTTAGCTTCAAAGTGGCCAATTTATCAATAAAGAATCCCCAAATATGCAAAACGTCACCCCCCTTCTACAAAATAAATTTGGGCAAGTACCACCAAAATTAGCGAAATCAAAGTCCAAACAAAGCAATAAATAAAAAAAAGGCAGAACTACATGGAACAGAAAGAAAAATAAAAATAAAATAAATAATAACAAGGTGTTTCTCCTTTAAGCACGTGCAAACTACAAGTGATCCTCAGATTTTTGTTTTCAGTTGTTTTTTTTTTCTGTTTGACAGTTGATTTTACCGTCAACATCAGCCTGCTTGGCCAACTGGAGAGCGTCCGAGGTGGCCAGATCAGTGTTTGCTGGTGTAACAGCAAGAATGAGACAAGTCTCCTTCATAATAAACTGAAAAATCATATCTTTGATCTGAGTCTCGATATCAAGCGGCTGGTCGCCGACCGGCACTCTCGTCAGACCCGGCAAGTCGATCAGTGTGATGTTCAACACTGAAGGAAATTTAATAAAGTAACAAAAAATTTAAAACAAAAAAAACTTTAATTTGCACGTTTCTGGAAAAAAATACTTCGTTATTAATATTAAAGATTTTTTTATACCGTTCGGCGAGTAAACTCGAAGATTGATTGGGATGTTGCTGATCCCTTTGTTCGACCCGGTCGCACGATCAGTCTCCGCTTCGATTTCCGCCCTGATTTCGTTGAAATCCATAAATTTTTTCCCTTTGCAATGAAGGAATTCGCCATGTTCTGAAATTCAAGATTAAAAATTGGTGTTTTTAATTGTTTTTCATTAAATACCTGTATTGCTGTTAATAAGCTGAAGAATTAAGGGCCTCCTGGTCACGATACCGGAACCTCTAGGTAGAAAATCTCTGAAAAAAATTTAAAAAAATTAGTGCGTTTCTTTGCCATTAGGATCCATATTTCACTCCAACATGAGTACTCCCCCCACCCTATCCATCAACTTACCTAAATCCCCCCCCACAACCAACTAGTCCTCCTAAACCCTCAATAACCCCTTCAATAATTTCCTCTTGTTTATCCCAAAATCACCTTATTACCCCAACTGAACAATTATCTTTCCCCCAACTAGCCCCCCCCCCATTTATCCCCATAATAACCATCTCCCAACCATTAATTACTCCAATGAACAACTAACACACCACAATCATCCCCCAAATCATGAATTACTCCCATGACTCATTTACTCCAACAAGCCCCCATACCCCTAGACAAGCTTTTTATATCACCAGATTCCCTCTCACCAGACAACATGGAACCCATTAGTGACGCCACTGTTGCTTTTATAAGGTCAAAACTTGTTCGATTATTATTAACCTGAAGACTTGAATTCGTTTCAAGCCAATTTGACCAAATTAAAAGTTCAAAGGTTAAACAATTTTGTCACTTAAGTTCAAAAAAAGCGAAAACCATATAAAAATTTATCAATCCGAAAACTAATTAATTATTCGATTGACGTTGATAAAAAATAAAACACACTCTGTTTACTAATTAAACCAAGGTCTCTTAACGAAGAGGACCAGGGGCTCAAAATTATTCATGCTGTTCATGGAAGATAACGTTTATCGACGAGGAAACAGACGTTTCCTTATGAGAAAAAAATTAAATTATAATGCACATTAAGCAGAATTTCTATCTTTATTATTTTCTATCTTGAAGTTCAATATCCATGGATGATTAACTTTTTTATGATTTTTATCACGCTCTGTTAATCATGAAGATCGAAATAAGAATAGAATTTTAAGTCTCTAAATTGGACCAAAAGTGATCAAACATGGGTCATTTTGACCCCTTAAGGTTGAATGCTGTTAAAATTTAAAAGTAGCCAAGGTATAATGAATGAGTATAAAAATAGTGAAAGTGCTTTTTAGGCATGACAATGGTCTCTGTTATTATTTCTGAAAGTGTCAAGTGGCATGACATCCTTTTAAAACGGTTCCTGGGAGGAGAAAAAAGTCGAATTAAATGGAATTAACTGTACATCGATGACTCATTTCTGGATGAAAACAGTGTCTTCTTGTGAAGGTGAGGAGAAAACATGAGTCAACATGTTGCATCATTGTTGTGAAGGTTCTTTCGATGGGAAAACCTTTCAGAAGTTGCACTGGAGGATATATGGTTTTGTACCAAGTTTGGTGAAGAACTGTCTTGGAACCTGATAAGGAGTCTCTGGTATATCAACTTCAGGAGGAACTTCTTATCTTTTAACTTCGTTCCTTTGAAAAGGACATCCCCCTGCTAGGAGCCAACCCTTCCCTTTTGCTGCAGATAACTCCTTAAAAAATGGTTAACAAACATCAAAATTTGATCACAAGTTGGATCCTGTAGGTTCAAGAGATTTCTCCTTCAAATAGGCTCTGAAGAAGCTAATCTTAAGCTCAGCTAGGAGAACCCATTATTCTTCAAATGGGCAAGATCAAAATAAGCAAAACATGATCTTTACAAGCTGATTCGGTAAATGGCCCAAACAACCTCAGGAATTTGGATGTTGTAAGCTTAAGACATCTGCAAGTTAAATCCTGTCCGGAGCTCAATAGTTCTGGTAGGAGTGAAAACCTAGTTTTCGTCCTTAATTCTTGATTACAAGATTAACCAAAAAGCTGCGCCACAGAACAAAAACAAGCAGAGAAGCAACGAAAACAATCTAGAGAATATCAAAATGGTTTTTTATTGTCATAATTGTTATTTCGCTCAAGGTATTCTGAGAAGAATTAAGGCTCAAGATATTTTATTGACCTGTGGACCTTTTAGGTCATATCTATCAAACGGTTCAATACATTTGGAAGGAGGTTTCCCTCCCCCTGGAAAAAATCGACTTTTCGAAAAATTTAAAAAGAGATAAAACGTCTTACCTCCCGACGAAATTTTCCAAGACGGAGCTTTTCCCAGCACTTTGGCCACCGACGACTGCGATCTGGGGAAGATCGAGTTGCATATGAACACCCAACTGCGTGAAGGCATCTTGGAGTTTGTTGACGATGGGGATAAGGGATTCCATCCCTTGATTTCCGGCCATCTTCGCCTAAGGATGAAAAAAACGTTTGAAAGAAAAAGGATCCGACACTCGCGAATGAATCGAAAAAGGGGAAAAACGGTGGAACGTTCCCCGGGTTTACGTCTCGCGAAAACGATATCTCCCTGAGGAAGGCGATTTGACGACTCCGAAGGGTGGAACGGCAAAACAATATGGCGTCTTCCCTCTTTTTTTCCCCTTTTCTCCCTACATCGTCCTCTCTCTGTTCACGGAAGCAGCGCTATCTACGAAATCGAAACTCGTCCCCCCTCTCACCCATCCCCTCCTTTTTCCTGCCCTCGCCGGATCAATGATCTTCAAGATGCCGTGCCATCTATTGGCTAACTCAATTTTACCGCCATTTACAAAAAGCAAACGAGAAAAAACATTTCTCGACCATTTCTAAACAAAGAAAGGCAACACTGAACAGTAAAATATGTAGAACCTCGTGCTACTAGGAATGTTGGAGTAGAGAGTCTGACAAGTTATAGCATGTTATTATATAGTGGATTTTGGCCCAAAAACCGATTTTGCTTAAGTTTCAGTCGGTTTTACCTCCTTTAACCACATTATACTGTCCTCGTTCTATGGTGTGGAGTGTGGACACTCACAGCTATCTCGAATAGTCACTAGAATAATCTAGTGCTCACCAAATAGTAAATAAGACTGTTATTGGCTGTTGACCTACAATAGGAGTTTCCTCCATATAATTTGTTGGTACCTATCGTGCATTCCGTTACCAATGGTGCATTCCATTTGGGACCCATAATGCCCAACCTAAATAATAGAATGACCTTTGTAGCACCTAGGAGTGGGTAAATGTAAGGAAAGAGTTGGAAGTAGAAGCAACTAGAAGGGGAAAAAATGTTGAACACTTGGACCCCAAAAACTTAGGATCCATAAAACTTACGCTAGGCGGTAATATGTTTGCCTGACTCTTAGCTCTGTTGAAAACCGGCTGAGAATAATTCTGATAGCTCGAATTTCCATTTTCGTTCTGTTGCACATTATAAAAACTCAACGGCCTCTTCGGCAAAGGTGGTCGAGCCATTTTGTCCACTTCACATCAACAACACGACTCCTGTTTTTTGTATCCGAATAGTCAAATTTTTTCAATGTTTTCCTAAATTTTTTGTCATGTTTTCAAATAAGTTTTTAAAAAGTAGTTCAGCAGCATAATAAAATCATACTGACTACAACATCCGTCCCACCCCTCATCAAAGATATGATATCTAAAATAAATGAATTTCACAAGATAATACTCAAGTGTTTTTTCACTATTCATAACAACAAAAAACACAATTTATTAAAAAATTAGGAGTTTGGAAATGGTGAAAACTTTATTTTTTATCTACCATTGACTACTAATAACGTAAATGAAGAAAATTTGGGCAATGTGGTTGCGACACAGGTGAATGGGTCCTCTGAACTTGGGGTCCTCCTCATATCGCTGGGGGATGAGGCAAGATGCTCCTGAAATTCGAAATGTGGAACAGGAGTGTAAACAAATAAGTTAGGTATTCATCATGGTATTCCGTATTCATATATTAGATGTAAAAACATTATTTCATCAATCTCAAGGCTTGAAGGTTCTCAATTTTGTCACAAGATGGCAGCTTTGTTTCCTTAATTCAGAAATGGTTTAGCTTTTAGTTGATACACAATAATTTTATTACTACTATATCCACACAATTGTGCCTCACCGAAGGTACTGCTCATTGCCTAACCCCCCTGAGCGCAGAGATATGGGATGCCCATCATGTTTGGAACATAATTATGATTGGAGTCGCCCATGTCCCATCCAGCTTCTTCAGTGATAGTTGGAACAGTGTAGCACTTAGCAGGTTGATTGATGCAACGATGACCTATCTTTTCTGATGATGATTTTGAACAATTTGGCGGGAATTAGTGGTGGGAAAAGGGGGCTCTCTGATTGGCCGACGTCCCTCCCACTTTTCACCAATGAAAACATTCCTCAGTCCATTCAGTCCTTTGACACTTTTCGCAAAAGATGGTTCACTCCAGTGAGTCCCCAACACTATTATGAACTAAACGTGACCAAGTTTGAATTATTTTTGAAATAAAAACATCAATTTTACATTTCGTATCGACAGACTGATTAGTTTTCCAATTTTTGTTTTGTTATTTGTTAATTTTTTTCGTTCGTAAAATGAATGAACTTCCAGTTATCCTTCCTTTAGATTGTTTTCGAGATTCGTGAGTGGTTTCTTGTATTTTGATTGAGTTTGCTTACGTTTTTCGGGGGACAGGTCCCTCGTAGGACCTGGCATGTTTTATGGTTCAACTTAAGTGTCGGTTCCCTGCCATGGCATTTATGATGAAGAAGAAAAAGTACAAATTTACGGTCGAACTTTGCCTCGAGGAGATCACCGCTGTCCCATTTCTCAACGGCGTGCTTTTCGCTAAAGTTAGACTCCTAGATGGGAAAAGCTTCATGGATACTTCGAGTCGGTAAGTTCTCAAAACTATCACCTTATGATCATCCATCAAACGGTCCTAGTCGTCATAATCACCACTATCACTTTGTGGATAACGCTGGTCATACTTGATCACTGTCACCACATTTGATCATAGGTCCCTTTGATAGTCACCACTATCAAGAGGTCCAATGGTGCCCACATCGATATCATTACTATCACCTCAATGATCATCGATCATATAGCTCCCATCATCATAATCACCACTATCAGAGGTCCAACTGTGCTCATCCAAACAGCCCAAAACGTTCTTTCCCACCTCAAAGATGCATTTTTGAACGAGTGCCAGATTTAAAAAACCCCTTTTTTTCGGTTTTTAAAACTGTTTGTAAATCATCGGTCTATTCAAATATTTACATAGAAACCTCTTAGTGAAGAACCTGTGGTAAAACGCAACCTTGGAAACATTTCAATTTTTTTTTATATTGAATTTCAATTTTAAATTGCCTTTCGAGCGTTTAAAATTTTACATTTTTGATCATGAATGAAGCAAGTGCGGTTATTTGTAGAATTGTAGACATCTGAGAGGGACCCTTGAAGACCCTCAACTTGTTGTTATCTGCTCCCTGTGGACCTTTTGAAATTAGACTCTGCTATGATAAGTTTAGATTGGTCCTGGAAGCTGAGAAGGGGTGTCTTTTTTCATAAGGAAGGTTTTGTTGTTTAACATGAGTGGAGAGCGTTCTTTAAATTAGCGAAGTTACATAGACCTTCTACCTTCTACAACATCTACATCTACATCTACCTTCTATGCCTTATTGGGGAAGGATGGAGGATTGAGGTAGAAGGAATAGTATGAAAATTGGGTGAAATGGAGTTGTATTGGAAGGTATTGTGTAATCGAGGTAAATATTGGTGCAATAGGTGTGGTAAGGGTAGGTAATTGGGTATTGACTGTTATTGAGAGTTCATTTATCAATGGACTCGTTTCAGACACCAACTACCCTTTCGTAACTACCACCAAATACCCTTTTCCCAATTACCTCCAACTACTCTCCCCCATTCTACCCAATACCCAATATTACCGCCCACTGTACTATTCCTCCAAGCACTCTTCGCTACAACCACGTACTACCCTTCCCTAACTACCATCAACCCTTCCAGGGTGCCTCGTTGAGTTGCAGAAGCCAATCTTTTATTATCGATCCACTCAGAACTTCGACATTTCTGTGCTTTCGACTTCCTCAAACTTTCTCAACCACATTTTCAAATAAAGGTTACGACCTGGAAAAACTGATCTTCTCTCTTGATTTTTTTCGATTCCATCCTGTATCATCATCGACCCCAAAAATCCCCACACCAAGCAAAGTGAAAATTGTGAAACTATCCAGACTTAAATTTTTTCAAATCCTGTTACTCGGCCGTTTTACCATTTTAAGACTTGATTTCCCTTATGGGCTCCATCGGTCAAGAAGTTGACAAACTGAAGAGGGGGCAATCCTCTGTGTCAACATTATCGACTCATAAGTGACATTCACATCTTGCAATTAAAAAAAAATTCATTTTGACCTTTATGCAATATTGTCGCGTAAATATTTACCCGACCTTCAAGTACGTTATCTAGAGTTTGATAATGCGACTATGATGACTTTTGTCCAAACATAAAAGTCTACTCTCTCTTTATATTTTTTCATTATTTTATAGTTCGTTTTATTGTACTATGAAATCTGAAGTCATCAACGCTGATTGCTCTTAAAAAAAGTCTATTTTTATATTTTTTCTGTTCCAACTTTCAATTAGTACCCCTCACTCACATATCAACATGTGACATCGATCCGAGCCCTCCTTCCTTCTTCCTTCCGCCCTGCCATATCATGGCCCTTTCCCAACAAAATGAAATGACAGACGAAAAAAACGATTCTATTTCAAAAAAATTTTTCTTCTACCTTCAGCAGGTCCTGTGAAGCTACACTTGCTTAAAATTCTTGCTGATTAAACAAGTTTTTGGCAAGCTGGATTAACCCCTTCCAGCTAGACATTAGCCACCATCCCGCACTATGCTTTCCCTTTGTTTTTTTTATTCATTTATATTTAGACCAATGAAAAAGTAAAGCAATCAAAGTGACACCTTTAAAGTTTTTCACAATTTGTCAGGGGAGCAATTAAAAATTCCATTAAAAGAGAGAAGGGAAAAACTCAAGGAAACACGGGGCGGAAAAATCCTTCTCGAGAATCAACAAGTCTTGGATTCCGTCGCGGTCGATAAATAAATTAAATATCAGAAGCACCTTACGCATTCAAAACAAACAAAAAGTTGTACAACGAAAAAATGAATTTTTTATAATAAGAAAGTCGATTATGGAGAAAACGCTTTCACCCATGTTTAATTAATTAATTCGAGTAAACAATCCAAAACCGAGTCAAGAAAAAGCAAGAAGGCTGACTCACTGGATTCACACGACGGTGAACTTGAAACCCGCAAAAAAATTGTTATCTCATCAACCATTTGACATTGACCTTAAATTCCTTTTTTGCTCTAAAACTCGTACATTTTAACGCTGAACATTCTGAGGCTCGTTTGTGGCCTGTTCTTTCCCGATAAAGCAACGAGGTCCTTTAGCGAGAAAAACAAATTTGCACAACGAAGCAATTAAGCTTAATCAACCGTCCTCTCATTAGTTCTATCTATTTTCGACGATGTTTTGAACATCGAAAAGCGTTTGTCACGGATAACAAAGGAGAAACATTCAAGAAAATGCTAATTTGGATTTCTTTTTGGCTCCCGGAGAGTTTGTGCTCCAATATCACTTTGTTATTCTAACTAGACCCTATTTTGCAATTTAAAAGGGACAGCGAATTAAGCGAAATTAGGATAGCTTGAATCTTCATCATTTTATGGCGTACGATAAATAAAAGCGTTCTTCGGTCTAATAACTTCAGAACCACTGAGCCAAACGGTCGATATCTCTTGAGGGCTCTAAAACCAGAAAAAGGACCACTTTTCTAGCTTCCTGCTTTTGTCTAGTTTGAATTTTTTAAACGGAAATGCTTCTTAGGACGAAAACGATCTCAGAATAATAATGAAAGGTGAACCAACTTAGCCTCTTGGGGTTGCTTTTGACGGTGACGGATTCATCTGTTCTTTAGCATTTGGTCGCCTTTAGGCCTTTAAATGAGCTTTCTAACGGTGCATCGATCGAGTAAACAAGTCAAGAATTGAGGAAGATACGGTTGTTTAACGTTGAACATTTTGTACCTCTTTGAATTTTAATATTTAATTAAGAAAACTAGTTAAAGAAGGTGTTTTCGACTAAAAACATCCCGAGCAGTTTTTAAGTCGTTTAATTATCTCGTCGACAACTCGAGCGGGGCAGAAAATTCAATTTGCCGCCGGGGCCGCCTTTTCGGATCCTCCACGCCCGCAAATTGCTTTAAAAAGCGTCTCTTTTCACATAAAATTAAAGAAGAAATAAGGGCGGGACTGATTTTTTTTAGAAGTGCTTTGTCGCCTACTTTAGAAATTTTTTCTACCAAAGGAGGAAAAACGACCGGAGGTTTCTCAACCCGGAAAAGTTATGAATTTAATACGAGCTTTTACCGGATCGATAAGTCATTTGACGGTTCTGGAATACGTAAAGCGTGTTTTCCAACCCATATTTGATTGTCTACGTCATGTTTTTGCCCTTTTTATAGGGTAGGCGTTTATTTGCTTATCGTACTTGACCGGTTAGAGTGAAAAGGGTATCTCACTAGGTGGGGGAGCTGTTTCCGACATCCGTCACAAAAAGAGGACCTTCCCCGAAATTAATCCGCCGTCGACATTTGAACATTCAGAATGGCCCCAGGGTTGCCAATAGTCACTAATTTTCGCCCATAAACTGTTAAATCGCCCAAACTGGCAACACTGACAAAAGCCCAATCTTGTCAGATTACAGGGCTGCCAGATTAGGCCTTTAAAAAGTAGCCCAATTTGCGAGAAATCGCCCAAACTGGCAACACTTTTAAAAGCCTAATCTTGTCAGATTACAGGGTTGCCAGATTGGGCCTTACAAAAGTAGCCCAATTCGCGATAAATCGCCCAAACTGGCTACACTTTTGCTGTTATGGACCTTTTTTGTTCGGTTTGGACAGCTGACTGGTTCAAACTCATCACTGTTTTGGAGCTTTTTTTTATGTGGTTTGGACTCCTTTTGAACCGTCTAATTGTATTTAAAAACTCACTTTTTATGTAGCAATTTCTTTGGGAAAGCCATTCTACTATTTTGGGCCATATAAAGCCCTTTAAATGGCTTGAAATCATAAAAATTCGAGGAGTCTATTGTTCGACTTGTTGAATAAAAAGAGGCGGTCGATGCAACGAAAGCGAAAGTCCGATATATCGAGAGTTCGATTTAAATAAAAGGTTTGCGCTTCTCTATTACGTAGAATATTGTGAAACCTCACATTTTTCCAAATAAATTAAAAACGTGACCTACTCCTAATTTAAACTAAACCGATTTTCAAGATTTTCTTTTAGGTCACGATAGAATCCGACACGAAAAGTTTGATTACCCGAAGTTTTTACGGAAAAAAAATTCACATTTTATTTGTTTTTTGACGAAATTCCCTGACAATTTGTTTCGGATGGCGTTGAAAAGTGTTGGCGTAAATAATTTTTCGACGGGCCGGAAAGAAGAGACGTGAAACTCTCACTTTTCATGTTTTTCTGGGTTAAGGAAAGGAAAATTTGACCCTCCTCTCCCGTCGCTAATGAGCGGATGGCATGCGTTGGTGCAATAAACCCGGAAATCGAAAACCCCGCCGATGAAAATTAGGGGAGGCGTCGAACCTAATTCATAAGTTTGTTTTCCCCTTACTTTCCCAAATTTTCGGAACCGCATTTCATGATTCTGCAACTTTTGACCGATTTTATCGATATTTACACCGTTGGAAAGCTCTATCAAAGAGCTACAAAATTTACTCTATGCATTAAATAGCTCAGACAACTCCTTAGCCCTCAAATATGGACTTGAACGTTGATTGTTGGTCGATACGATTACATGAATGAACGTCATCCACAATTTCGATCAATTTTATTGTTATAGCCATAAAAATTAGAAGGAAAACTCCATTTGACGTCATCACTGCACCAATCATTTTGTTCCATATCGATCGAAGAAACGTTTTCACAATTCCTCGAAATTCCCCCTCGAATAATTTATTGCGCAACGATAAAACTTGGGATGAATTGAACGAAATCTTTATCGTACGACATCAGAATGTCACGGACTTGAACTTTATACAAGAAGTGGGGTTCAATTCAAAAGGAAGGGCTCATGAGATAGAAAACTGGATTTGTCACGTCCATGCAGGCTTTCAAAAGGAGATATAAAGCTAGATTGTTCGGACAGAATCCCTATCTTTCAACCCCTCGCAAATCTGACATCCACCCCGAAAAAAACGCTCGATATGCAGAATATTTCGAACTTGGCAACATCTCTTGAAGTTTATAAACGTCATTGAGAGCTCGTTCAAACTAGCCGCAGCCGGCTTCTATAAAAAAGAAGAAGAGAATTTAAGTTTATTTTGTCCAAATGGTTTGGGATCTTTATAAATCCGGAATTCCGGTGAGGGGAGTGTGGAATGCGATAGAGTGGGACAGGATACCGTTCGTCAAATTCCGGCTTTCAATAAAATATGGGGTTCAATCTTTTTCAATGAACCCAATCGTAGTTGGCCACATGTGATAAGTGAGCAAACACCACCAGTTTCACAAGCTTCAGAGGAAGTTAAAAATTGATAAAGACGTCCAATCTCTTCAAATGATCGATTTTCTATTCCATTATTACCTCCCTTGGGATGCCAAACGTGTTGAAATATTTAAGTTCAGAATTGAACACTCCTATTGCCTGAGAGCACAAAATAAGGAATTTGGTCTCTATCGTCCCCATTTTGGTTTGTGCTTATCTACTACCTTCTGGAAATCTTTGTAGCATGGATCTTTTGGATGCTGCTGTTAACTTCTTCAGAGCTTCATTCAAGCTGGGGACTGTTTTCCTGCTCCTTTTATGAATGAATCCGCCTAAAATAAAGAGAAAACTGAGCAGGAAGCATTAGTACAGAATAAACTTCGCGATTTACGAACTGACGGGCCATTATTAGCGTCTGATCGGTTGAATAAACCCTGGTCATCGCACCCTATCGATTTGGCGCCTCCTATACATAAAAAAGTTCGTAAATATACAAAAGAAAAGATAAAAAACTGATTTGCCACAAGATTGATACAATACCTATGAATAATTAATTTTGTTTAAACAAGTGCCACGTTGGATAACGACATTATATGATTTATAGCGAGAAAAAAAGGGAAAACAAGGTCAACCTTTAAAATGTAAATAAGAACCCTAATCGTAAAATCTGGCACGCGATACGCCCTTGAGGACAAAAATTGAATGCCAAGAAAAGCCAAAATTGGGTAAAATAGGGCGACATAAGAGGGAAAATGGCTTCCCCACTTGTAACAATGGAAAACGTTGAGGATGAAAAACTAGTTTTTCTTTTGTGAAAAATAGAGGGGAGAAACCTGACGTAAGAGTAAACGAGGGACCTCCGGGGTCAATTAAATTGGCTACTGTGTCAGACTGGGGGTCTATCTATCAATTTAGACCTATTTACTGGATGCCATAGTCGCGAAAGGAATTTAAATTTGTACACCAAATGGACCCTTCCCTCAATCTACGGTGTGCGAATAATCTGTGTCCACTCAGGCAGGTTCTATAAAACCATCTACACACTGTACATCTGTACAAATTTCGGTGTTTTGCTTGGCGGGCAGTACTCTATTGCTCCATACATAAAGAGGATCTCTAAACTGTCATCTCACCCCACACTATATCCCCCAATTACCCCATACAATATCCCCGAATCACACGTCGTCATACGTACCAACAATGTTTGAAACCATTGAAGTGTCCTAAATCCAGCAAAAAAATAAAAGAGAAAAAAAAATTTTTTTTAGAATTTTTCTTTTAAAAAGCCACGTATGAAAAGTTTCCACGTATGAATGTCAGGAATTTTATTTATAACCATTTAACATTAAACGCGTTTTTTATAAAGAAAAAAATTCCAAAAAAATGATTCAACTCTTGTTAAACAAGAGAGTTGTAAATTTAACGCTTTACAAACAGAAAGAATCTTTATGATCATTCCTTAAAATAGAGCAGTGTCAGTAAGGAAGTTATTTATTTTGGCAACCTGTTCCATATAGCAGATGGGGTGATACGGCCAATATATTTTCGTCGGCATAGGTTCATTCACAAGAAGGTAACGTCATTTTAAAATGAAATCATTTGTCGAGGGATATTTGCGTCGGTGATGCTGAAAGTGAATCATCGATTTGTCAGATGCTTCAGTAAAAGGTTTTTCTGCTTGCCCACTGAAAACGATCGTCTCGGCATTACAACTTGCAGTCAAGGCCGGGCAAAGAGTCTTATCTAAGGGGACCTCGACCTTCCTCAACTATGCGATTAATAAACCAGGTTGTTTCCATTTTAAAAGGAAAGACCGTCTCGTATAAATCGACTTAGACGACCTAAAAAGTCAAGTTGTCGCCCTGGAAACGGCAAAATGTTCCAGAGTCTCCGCCCTTGAAAACTTTTTTAAAGGGAACCCTCTCCAGGGCTAATCGAACGAAGAATATTCTTCCAAAATATTCAAACGGATCAGCCAAATCCCAGCGAGGTATAAACACGCGAAATGAAGAAATCCGGCGAGGTTTTCAATTAAAATTTCCCCGCTCCGGGGAAACGAGATGACGTTCGGTGTTCAATTAATCTTCCTATTATGTCAGAGGGATGGGAAAATTCTCCTTTTTCTCAATCTGATAGTGTCTAGGCGAAGAGAGGAAATCTTATTATTTCTGACCCCCTTTTTCGAGTAAATTGAACTATAAAAGAGGATTTTTTTAGATGCGTCAATATGTGAGCATGAGAAAAGAAAAAGTGGTATGGAGGACGAACCGAATCGAACTTTCTCAGAATTTCGGGGTTGTACAGACCACTTGTTTGGCGGGGTGGAACCGCTTCCACTTTTGAAATAAAGTCAAAAATCCGTGAAAAAACGGAAGTGCTCGCAAATTTTCGAAAGGTTTCAAGTTGTTGCATTGACCGTGGTAATAATAGAAATTTCCGAAGAAATGAACGGTTTGTGAAGGTTTAAAATTAAATATTTAACGTCCATGACCTCACAAATGGGAAAAACAACCTTTAGACGTTTAATTATGCAAATTAACGACCCTTTGATGCCATTTCCCTGTTTTAGCTTATCGATTTTTCTATTCTCGTCACCGGAATAGCGTAAAATCGCGATTTTTATGAATCCAAGAAAGTTTTTCACCTTTGAAGGTCGACTTAAAAGTGAAAATTGTTCTTTCGGGTCAGGCCGACGGGCGGAGCGGGCCTGACCTACATTCGTTGCTTCCAAAATGATGTAACGCCGGATAAAAGTTTAATTCGGGATAATTAATATTACACAAGGGGGTTTCTCCCCCTTTTTCAGGCTTGTTTTAAATCGCTGGCTAGTTCGTTAAACTTAAGTTCGGGTCAAGGTCGTTTAATAATTTAACCGTCCTGGTAATCGGCCAGAAGAAATTTTTCAAAGGTCTTCAGTTTTCCATCTTTGAATCCTTGAATGTGGTTACCAGAAAGTCGTTTTTCGATATTTTTCAGGGATGCAGGATTTTTTAGACTAACAAGGGGAGGTCACGGTGAGTAGGTCGCCGATCAGGCCAAATTTTGGTGATTCTACATCAAAAAATAGTTGACGTCTCAGCGTTTCTTCCAATGGGCCCAAGGGGGGCGTGGAAGTCAAAAATATCTAACACGATTTTTTCAAAATCGATAAACAGGCTGTTGATTTCTGTGTAAAATTGCACGAGGAATCCGATGAAATCAATTAAAACATTCTAGGACCAATATTTTTCGAGTTATCGCTAAAAAAACAGCTTTTGGAACTAAGTAAACTACCCTAGGAAAAATTGTCTCGTCAAAAACAACATTATATTCGTACTCAGCACCCCTAAAAACCTATAGATATTAAATTTTGTCAAGGAATCACTATGGGAAATAAATTTTTATTTTTTAATCTTGATAAAATTTAATATCTATAGGTTTTTAGGGGTGCTGAGTACGAATATAATGCTGTTTTTGACGAGACAATTTTTCCTAGGGTAGTTTACTTAGTTCCAAAAGCGGTTTTTTAACGATAACTCGAAAAATATTGATCATAGAATTTTTTAATTGATGCCATCGGATTCCTTGTGCAATTTTACATAGAAATCAATAGCCTGTTTGTCGATTTTGACAAATTCGTATTTTGACTTTTAAGGTGTCCATTGGAAGACACGCTCGGATACGTATTAACTATTTTTTGATGTAGAATCACATAAAAAAAAATTTGGACTGATCGGCGACCCACTCACCGTGACCTCCCCTTGTAAATGACATTCTTTAACAATTACGGTTCTTTTTAGCTTGATTTTTGATCTTTTTTGGACACTAGGGACCCTTTTTAACCTCTTTTCAAACATATTGATGGTAGGGGGGCGTTAAGAGAATTTCGGTAAATTTTACCTCTCCGATTGTGTGATTTCGATCAATAAAATGGGGAATAGCGAGAAAGGTTTTGACACCTCCGGGCCAAATTTCGACGTGCAAACAATAGAAAACGTTCACCTTCCGATAGGGTCGTTCTGTTTTCCCACGGCGGGTTAATGAGTCTATTTTCCGTTAACAATGATCTCGGGGACCTCCCGCTTCCACGGGACAAACAGTGAATTCAACCGTGAACGGGTGACTCCCAGAAACGATTTTCCATCCGAAATTTCAGACCCAACGAAAAGCCAGATTTTTCCCAGAAAAGACTTCGAATCTTTCGGTTTATTTATTTAACAATTTAGGCTTAAAGTTCAAGAAAACTCGTAAACCCATTTTCCCAGTTTGTTTATTATTTTAAAAACAATTCGACGATAACCTCATTTTTCGAACGATAAAAATTTTGTTTCGGAAAAAAACTAATAATTTTCACCTTGGCTATTTTTTAAGCGCCTATTACGTGCGGATTTCTAGAGTTGAGACAAACGTCCTTGTAAAAATGACAGAATATTTTTTTAAATGTTAAATGAATTTTTTTTGGAAATAATGTCAAGTTCATTAATTTACGAAATAAGGAGGAAGTCGGGAGAAAAAAAAGGGTATTTTCTTATCATAAAGGAGTCAAAATCTGGCAGAAATGGGCCTTTTCTTGTCAAAAAAAAGGATAAATCACGCAGAAAAGGGACTTATGTTGTCGAAAAAGGGTCAAAATCTGACTTTAAAGTGTCTTATCTTGTCAAAATCAGGCTGAAAAGGGTCTTTGCTTGTCAAAAATGGTTCAAAATGGTCCAGCATCAGACTGAAAAGGGTCTTTGATTGTCAAAATCCGGCTGAAAAGGGTAGTTTCTTGTCGAAAAAGGTTCAAAATCAGGCTGAAAAGGGTCTTTGCTTGTTAAAAAGGGTCAAAATCTGGCTGAAAAGCGTCTTTTCCGGTAAAAAAAAAATAGCCTGCTTTCCTCCGGAAATCCGCTAAAAAGGGTCAAAATCTGTCTGAGAAGGGTCTTATCTTGTTAAAATGGGCTCAAATCTGTCTTAAAAGGGTCTTATCTAGTCGAAAAGAGAAAATGAAGCTATATTTTGAACTATTTTAGAAGAAAAAAGTTCCTTTTCAGCTAGATTTTGATCCTTGTTTTGACAAGAAAAGACTCTTTTCAGCCAGATTTTGACCCATTTTGATAAGATGAGACCCCTTTCCAGCCAGATTTGGACCCATTTTGACAAGAAAAGACCCTTTCCAGCCAGATTTTGACCCATTTTGGCAAGAAAAGACTCTTTTGAGGTAAATCGCCTCAGAAATGCGTGAAAAGACCGGTACGCATAAGGTCAATTGACGTAAAATGCGTAAAATCACGCACAATGCGTACCATGTGGTCACCCCAATGTTCCAAGCTTTTCGGGCCATTTCAAAAAATTTCAACAATAATGGAACTTGATCCTAAATCGATGTTTTCTGCTAAACTTTCGAGAAGTTTCTTGGAAAACGAAAGAGGCTTTAAAGTGAGCAGGTTCCTCGGAACTCGGGGGGTGTCGCCCACGGCTTTTCCGGGAAATCCGAGCATCCCCCCACCATCCATTTATATCATATAATCCGGGGGTTGTGGTAGGGGGGGCTTTCCACGTAAGAATGCGGGTCGAAATGAAAAATGTTATGCAATAATTTTTTTGTTTTTCCGCTACCACTATCGATCTAGTCTGGGGCGGTGACGTTCGCCTCTCCCACGGATTCGTACCGTTTAGGCCCTTTTGACCCATTCGTTCAACCGAAATCTAAATATAGAGGCGAAGTCATGATAGACAATAATTTGAAAAGCGTTATTTCCATATTTATATCACGTTTGACCTTTACCGAGCCTTCATTCCGGCTAAAACGAAGATTCCTTTTTTTAAAAATGCGATTGCACGCGTTTTCCGATGCGGAATCGTGCCAAAAGTAAATTTCCTTGTAAAAACTGCCTTTAAATACGTGACTGAGGATGAGACCCCTTCTGAGAATCCGAATTCCATAACGAGAGACTCAATTAGTTCATGAGAGGAAGCCAAAGATGCCTTTTGAAGGTTTTGTGCTGTTTAGAGGCATTACGTCGAGATCCATTATCCTTCACATCCTACTTCCTCTGCCTTCGCTCTGACCTTATACCAACAGGTGGGGGGAGTTGAAAAAATCCAATGAATCATAAGTCGAAACGATAAAATTACGTTCAAATACTAAAAAAATTAATTTACGCGAATGAATCTTGTAAAATTGAACATTTTCAAATTCCACTTTTTGCAAATCATGATAATAGACGCTTTTAGATGATAGTTTTGGAAGGATTGAGAAATTTTCATTCAGAAACGAGTCCCTGTGCCCCTATTGGCTCAAGAGTTCCCAGTCTCCTATTGGCCCAAAGGTTCTTATTGAAAGGAGAAAGATTCTGCTGTCCTTAGCGCTAGAATTCCTTTGCCCTCCTATTGGCCCAAGAGTTTCGGTTTTTTCAAGAATTCCTGGCTACTATTGGCCTACTGTCATTGTTGCTAGTTTCTCAGCTCCTATTGGCCCAAGGGTTTCTATTGACTGGAGAAAGATTCTGGTCCCTATTTGCGTTAGAGTTCCCCACCCATTGGCCTACGAGTCCCTGTGCTCCTATTGGCTCAGGAGTTCCATGGCTCCTATTAGCCCAAAGGGTTCCTATTGACTGGAGAAAGACTCTGGTCTTTTGCGCTAGAGTTCCTGTGCTCCATTGCCCTGAGGGTTCGTGGCCTCTTATTGGCTCTTCAGTTCCTGGCTTCTTATTCGCGCATAAGTTCCTGGCTACCTATTCCCCTACGAGTTCCCTGTGCTCCTATTGGCTCAAGAGTTCCTTTGCTCCTATTGGCCCAAGGCTTCCTATTCTGTGGAAAAAGATTGTGGTCTCCTATTTGCACTGTTCTTCTGCTTTTATTGGCCTTAAGGTTCGTGGCTCCTATTGGCTCAAGAGTTCCCAGTCTCCTATTTGCGCTAGAGTTCTTGTGTTCCTATTGGCCTTAGGGTTCGTGGCCTCCTATTGGCTCAAGAGTTCCCAGTCTCCTATTGGCGCAAGACTTCCTTTGCTTTTATTGGTCCAAGGATTCCTATTGTGCCAATTTTGAGGCTCACTAGTCTACTTTTCTTTCTAGTTTTGAACCCCTTTTCTTTTCCCATTAAAATATCTTTTAAAACATCGATTTTGAGCGTTATAATTATTATTTAAATATTTTGATAGCACATATCGTTAGTTCAATTAGGTGTAAAACGTTTAAACTTACAGAATAATTCATTAGCACTATCTCCGAGGTTTCCTGTTTGTCTTTAAAGTTTCAACCAGAGAGGAAACTAAAGGGAGTCGACAACTTGGATGGGGTCAAAAGTTTCCATTCCGACATGCTAACCCCTTGTATTTGAGCTTTTAGTCTCTAATTACATTTTTTGTTTCAGAGAAGAAGTTCAGGACCACAAAGTGATATGGGGTGCGAAATTCGAATTCGTTTGTAAAATGAGTGCCAATGCTTCGACAGGTGTCCTTGACCCTTGTATGCTAAGGGTGTCTGTTCGAAAGGTAAAAATTATAAAAATTGTTTCATTTATTGTTTTGGTTTGTTTTTTTAGGAGCTCAAAGGCGGTAGATCGTTCCAGAAATTAGGTTTTACCGATTTAAACCTGGCGGAGTTCGCCGGCTCGGGGTTAATACAAAGAAAATGCCTCCTTGAAGGATATGATCCGAGGAGGCGGCAGGACAATTCCATGTTATCCGTTACGATCAGTATGAACATGATCTCGGGTGACGTTCTTTTTAAAGTGTAAGTAAAGGTTTTATTATTTAAATGTGTTTCCTTTTTATATGGAAATGGATACCCCACGTGCCTAATGTAGCACTGATGTAAGTAGGAAGGTTGGACTTGTCTTTTCTGTGCTTCAATTAGCCCAAAAAATCCTGATGTTCTATTGGCCAAGAGCTTGTGGCATTCTATTGGACCAAGGATTCCTGGCCTCATATTGGACCAAGTGTTCCTGCCCTTCTATTAGCCCAAGAGCTTGGTTGCATCGTATTGTGTTAAGAGTTCCTGGCCTCCTATTGGCCCATAGTTCCTGGCCTCCTATTGGACCAAGTGTTCCCGGCGTCCAAATGTTCCTAGCCTCATGCTTGGTCTCCTATTGGTCCAAAAGTTGCCTGTCATCCTATTGGTCCAAGACTTCCTGACCTATCAGACAGAGTATCCTTCTATTGCCCTTGGAGTTATGGATCTCTACTTGGTGCTGCTCTCTTATTGGTTCAAGAGATCTTGCCCTCCTATTGGCTCAGCAGTTTTCCTGTCCTCCAATTGGCTAAACAGTTTGTGTCCTCCTCTTGGTCCAACAGTTCCCCTGTCCTATTGGGCCAAGCATTCCTGTCATCCTATTGGTCCAAGACTTCCTGACCTCCCATTGGCCGAAGAGTTCTGGATCTCTACTTGGTGCTGCTCTCGTGTTGGTTCAAGAGTTTCTGTACTCCTATTGGCCAAAATGATCCTGGCCTTTGATTGGACCAAAATTTCCCATCCTCCTAAGCGTTTTTATGCTTATATTGGGCTGTTCTGTTCTTCTGTTCTCCCAAAAGTTTAATCGTTTCTTTCATTTTTTTAGTCCTTCACCGGCGAAAACAAGACCGGAAAAGCCTTCCGGAGAGGTCCGCGAGAATGACGAAAACTCCGAAAAACGCGACGACTTCTCCTCCGGCTCCTTAGCGAGCGTCAGCTCCGGATTTAGCAGCCTTACGAAAAAAAGGCCATTTTTATTAGGTTCAGGTAATACCATCAAAATCATGCAAACTTCCATTAATTTCCTTTCAAAAGATGCTACAGGCGAAAACGAAGACAATAACGGTCTCATCGACTGCTACAGCGGCGTAGCGCCACCATTAGACGAAGGCCTCGAAATGGGACATTCCCGAAACCCTTCCAACACAAGCCAAATGAGCAAAGCTTCCGGCTACGGTTCCATGAACAGCCAACATAGTCGGCAAAGTAGTTCTGGAGACTCAGGCCACATACGGTATGACATTGAAAAATAGCAAAATAAGGCATAATTATTTTATTTTGCTCCATTTAGCTTATTGAAAAGTAAAAGTGTGAGCAGGGGTGGACTGGGAGCTTAGAATGAGGGTGGGTTAAATGTTTTACACCCTCATACTGGGCTAGTCTGCCTCCGAGTGTGAGAGAAATCTCATTATCATGATTTTTATTTATTTTATTTTTTGTTTTGAGCGAATGATAAGGTTTTGTTGTTAATTCAGGTGCCCGTCGTGGCCAGTGTGGTCTCCGACGTTAGCGCCGGTACCGTCGACGCCGCCGTTGTCAGCTGCAGCGGCGGCGACGACAGTCCAAAACTTTTGGGCTTCTCCATTACTGTTAAAACGTAAAGGCGAAGGTAGCCCGTTGGCGACGCCAAAGAATGCGCCGTCGTTCAGGTTTCCGCCATGGTCGGCACCAAGGGCGACCTCTTCCCCTGGTCTTTTTAACCAAAATTCCCCATCCACGCCCAAAAGACCACTCTCGCCACTCGCCAAGAATCCACCTCTGGAACACCACGAGAGGTAACGAAAGCAACAACAACATTTACGACTCTGCAGTCATGGTGGTCTTGGGTTATGCATGAATTCGACACTTCTCGACTTTTCTAAGGGATCTAACTCACCAAAATAACTCTTCAAACCATAACGCTCCTAATTCTTAACTGGTTTATTTGCCCAATCTGGATACTTAAAAGCCAAAACACAAAAAAAAGTTTCCCTCGAAAAAAATAGTCAAAATCCAATAAAATCATGATAATCTTATTAAAACCCAAATCTCCGCCACATATGCTCCCAACTTACCCCCCCACATGCCTCATATTGCCAACATAATCCCCAATACTACACCCACCATTTCACCCACATCCCACCAGAATTCACCCGCATCGGGTTATTATCCCCTCCCCCAACATACCCCCACTTATCCCCCAAACATACCCCCACTTATCCCCCCAACATACCCCCACTTATCCCCCCAACATACCCCCACTTATCCCCCAACATACCCTCGTTTATCCCCCACTTACCCCCAACATACCCCCACTTACCCCCCCATACCCCCACTTATCCCCCCCAACATACCCCCACTTATCCCCCCAACATACCCCCACTTATCCCCCCAACATACCCCCATTATCCCCCAACATACCCTCGTTTATCCCCCCACTTACCCCCAACATACCCCCACTTACCCCCCCATACCCCCACTTATCCCCCCCAACATACCCCCACTTATCCCCCCAACATACCCCCACTTATCCCCCCAACATACCCCCACTTATCCCCCCAACATACCCCCACTTATCCCCACTTATCCCCCCAACATACCCTCGTTTATCCCCCCAACATACCCTCGTTTATCCCCCAACATACCCTAGTTTATCCCCCCACTTACCCCCCCAACATACCCCCACTTATCCCCCCAACATACCCCCACTTATCCCCCCAACATACCCCCACTTATCCCCCCAACATACCCCCACTTATCCCCACTTATCCCCCCAACATACCCCCACGTATCGCCCCCAACATACCCCCACTTATCCCCCCCAACATACCCCCACTTACCCCCAACATACCCCCACTTACCCCAAAACACCCCCACTTATCCCCCCAACATTCGCCACGTATTTTCCCCAAAATACCACCCACTCCCCCCCCCCAACATATCCCCCACATACCATTCACTAACCACCTCCCCAACATTTCCCCCCCTAACGTACCACTTACTTAACACACCCCATACCACTCACTCCACCCAACATACCACCCCCTCCCCCTCCCCTCAACATACCACCCACTCCCCCCCCAAACATACCCCCTATATATTCCCTCATACCTCTCTCACTTACCCCACTCTTCCACGTATACCACTTACCATAACCTTCCCTCCTCCCTTCACTGTCACCAAAACTCCTAAATTCTTCGACTTCCTCTAAATTCTTCAATTGAAATAAACAAAAGTCGCTTCATCACAAACAATAATAAAAATCCTTGTTTAAAATCACAAAAGTCCTCTTAAAAAACTGTAGAAATCATCAATGAAAATCTACTCCGATTCCCCTAAAAGCCTCAAAACTTTAAATTTTCTTGATAAAAATCACTAAAACTCTCCAAATCCCTATACATTTCTATCTTAAAATCCTTGAGACTGGACAATATCCTCATTTTCTTATAACTCAATGGTTTGGTGAGTTGCCCTTTGTATATATTTCAAAAAAGTCTCGTCTTAGCTGGTGCTTTTCGAAAAAATTAACAAAAAACTGCAATTTAGCGAAGAAAAGACAATATTTGAGCGAATAACTTCTTATAGGGGACTGAGGAAGGTGTCGGAAAGCTGTAAACTTAGCCTTGTCAGTGGCGAAGACACGTACGAACGAATCGACATTTCGCAAACGATGACAAGGGTCGTGTACATGTACGTTACCTTTGGTTGTGTGTGTTTCTCTCATTTCTCTCAACTTGTCTTCTCCACTTCATGGGTTTCGCTTTTTATCGATTTTTTTTCCGCTTTTAGTTTTTTTTGCTTGACTTAGACCGCTTTTTGATTAGTTCGCTTGTAAAATTTGCTCGTTGTGAATTGTTTTGAGGTGAGGATTTAAAATGTTGTAAATTAGGAACAACGGAAGTTCGTGTCTGGTCGAGACCGGGTCGCTGGATCGAGGGAAGGCGGCGCTCGAAAGGCGGAAAAAAGCCGCTGAAGAAGGACCTGGAAGCGGCCGAGTAGAATTTACACGAGTCAACACCAATTCCATCATAGATCAAGTTTTAAAAGCGACTAATTTAGAACACGGATTAGAAAAAACCGACGACGATATAGAGAGTATGTATGAAAAAACCTTGCTGCCCACCTCAAAAAGGGCTCTTCTATGCAAACTATTTGATATGTGGTATAAACCCATTAAGTAGTTCTGAATACAAGTTTACGTCATCCCCTTGTGCTTTGCCATTATGGAAAAATCGGCCCAAATTGGCACTTTTACAGTTTTTGCCCTCTAGCTCGAAAACTATGGGGTCTAGCGACTTGACCACGAAGTACAAAATAAAAGATGATTAAATTCTGCTTCTAATGAGCTTTTAAAAGTCAAAATCGGTCCAGCCGTTCAGGAGATATCGATGGTCAAAGGTGACCCTCTCAACTCCTAGAAAGTTTTTTCTGTTTTTGACCTATAGCTTGAAAACTAAGGGTTCTAGCGCCTTGAACATGAAGTACAAAATGAAAGATTATTAAATTCTGCCTCTAATTAGCTTTTTTAGAAAATGCTCCTTAGTTTATCCCTAAATGAGGTAAGTATCAACTTTCCTGGACTATCCTTTCTTCCATGAGAGCAAAAAATGTGAACTTTTTCAAAAATTGGTCCCACAAAAAAAAAAGTTAAACTTTCACCGTCGATATCTCCTGAATGGCTGGACCGATTTTGACTTTTGAAAGCTCATCAGACGTAAAATTTAATCATCTTTCATTTTGTACTTCGTGGTCAAGTCGCTACGACCTATAGTTTTCGAGCTAGAGGTCAAAAACTGAAAAAAGCCCGATTTTGACAGTTTTTTCAAAATGGTCAACTTCTTTCCATCGATATCTTTTGAACTGCTAGACCGATTTTGACTTTTGGAAGCTCATTAGAAGCAGAATTTAATAATCTTTCATTTTGTACTTCGTGGTCAAGTCGCTAGAAGCCATAGTTTTGGAGCTAAAGGTCAAAAACTGAAAAACGTATAAAGTTTTTAAAAATGGCTGACTAATCAAAAAGGGGATGACTGAAAACTTTGATTTAGAACTACCTAAACTAAATATAATGCAACTTTTGCATAGTAGACCCCTTTTTCGGCTTCTTTATAGCCCAAATCTGACGTTATTTGGCGTTCTTTTCCAGCGGAAGGATTGCAGCTGTTCATCGGCAAAGATGGTCGACCAGCCTTAGGTAACCAAGAAGTCAAAAGTCAAATGTCGACGGGCGTATTTAAACAAGTTGTCATCGAAGAAAATAGGTAACAGAGGCTCCTTAAGACCCACAGTGCCAAACCAGATACGTATTTTTATTTAAATTATATAAATCGATACATAAAGGATTATAATCTCTTCGGGATCAAAAATCGAAAGCTTTTCCTTTCCCTACTTTTCGACAATATCGGAAAAGTGCTTCCATAGTTTTCATCGCCAAAAATTTTGTTTCTCCGAAAACCGGGTTTATAATCCTGGAGTGTTCATTATTCGAGAAAAAATTATAAAAATATCCTTGTATTCTGTGTAATAAAAAATGCATTTATCTCATTAGCTTTGCATAAATTAGAATTTTTTTAAAATAATGTAGATGTACCAAAGATTTTATTTGAGACCGAATAATTTTCTGACGATGAAGTTTTAGCCCAGGCATTTTAGGATGTTTAGGGGAAAATTTAGATACAGATCATCACATGTTATGTTTTTTGGGTCGCTGATTACGAATCTGAAGTTTGCCAACAAAAATTTTGCTCGGAACCTTGTCGAAATTGAAAAAGTTTGCAACTTTTTGCAGTTTTTTGCTTATATCTTGAAAAATATGCGTTTCAGCGACTTGACCACTTAGTTCAAAATTAAAGCTCATGAAATTTGCTAAAAATCTATTAATTGTTTGTCCCATTTGGACCAGCGGTTTGGCATATATCGATGGTCAAAGTTAACCGTCCACCAATGACTGATAGGTTGAGAAAATCATCAGAGCCAAATTAAAAAATTTGGTATTTTGATCAATTTTCGATTACATTTTTGATTCTGTGATGATTTTTCAACACTTTTTGGTCATACGGCAGACGGTGAACTTTGACCATCGATATCTGCCAAACGGCTGCTCCAAATTGGACGAATAATTAATAATTTTTTAAAGGTAATTTTATGAGCTTTAATTTTGAACTAAGTGGTCAAGTCGCCAAAACGCATATTTTTCTAGATATAAGCAAAAAACTGCAAAAAGTGCCTTTTTGCGATTTTCAGGTTTCGGCCAAAATGTTTGTTAAAAAACCTCAGGTTCGTAATCAGCGACCAAATTCTGAAAAAAAGCCCATTTGCCCCTCCCAATACATCAAGTCCGTACTACTAATTGCCTCACTCCCCTGAGTCCTTTAAAGAAATCTCCATACCTGAAACTTTATCGTCGTTTTTTGGACAAACCATCAGTCAAAGACTGTCATTTTGAATTATTTAGCCTCATTTAGTATCCATTCCTTCCTGATAAACTTCCAAAAATTAATTTTTCGTGATATTTTTTCCCTGCAAGCTTATGGAGCACATTTTTCCATGATTTTTATATTTCGCTAGCTCATCGTCGTGCTCATTAAGGATATTTTATAATATAAAGAAAAAAACTTTTTTTTGAGTTTTGTCATTTTCAATGTACTAGTCTTGAGAGCTGGCTGAGAAAAGACTATTTCTGTGGGTTTTGAAATTTTTCATTTTCCCTTTTTTCGCCTCCAATTTTTCGTTTTTGTAATGTAAACCAAATAATGTGTAAAATTTTATAAATTTGAAGTGTATTCAATGATAAAAAGTGAAAGTGATTGTATTATTTTTTATGTACTTCTTGTTTGTTGTAAATCTTGTAATAAATTATTATTTATTAAAACAGTATTTTTTTTTATTCTATTAGTATCCGCATGGATACTTTACCCAGAAGTTGGGACCGGGCTTGGGAGTTTCTTTGGTGAGCAAAGAGTCCCCTTGTTTCACCCCCCTGGGGACTACAGCATCGTAACTTCAAACGAAATGGTATATGAGGAGAATGGGCTTCAAGGTATGGTGAGTACGCTGGATGCTAAATATGGGGTAATATGTTGACGACAGGGTATTTTTGAGGGATTTCTATTCTGGTAAGCTCTAGACCTTTGAAAGGTCAACAAATAAAAAGTTGATAGAGCCCAATGGAATGCATTGTAATCTCTAAAAGCGAGGGGTGAGCCCCAAGGAATTTCATCAACGCATAGCTCCTTTATTAACTTCCTCATTGCAAAAGCCGCAGAAAAATTTCAACAGAAAAAACCACCCCACCTTATCCGTCCATCGTTAGCAGATTTCCGTAGGAAAGTAGACTATTGGGGTGGTCGTCACGGAGGCTTATATATTCGTGATCAGGAAGATCTGGGGATCACAAAAATATAGGATGTTCCTTTCATGTTTATATATATATATATATTTTTTTTTTAAATATTAAAAAATTAAATTTTTCAAAAATTGTCGTCAAAAACCTTAATTTTCTTGATAGTATTTATTTGACGAAACCTGATATACCTGAGGGATGGACTAAAAAAATTCAATTACCTCGAAATTACCATATAATCTAATATTAAACATCAAAAATTCAATAACCATAAATAGGTCGTAAGGTGGGAATTGAGGAATTTAATAGCCGGAATATCTCCGAGGGTGAATCATGCGCGGGGGGACTTCATTGAAGGAAATTCCCGTCTCGACCTTTTCATTTAGATCCAGCATCTCCGACCCGGAGAACCAAAAATGATGTTTTTCCTTTTATTTATTTCATTTTTCGCTCGCATAAAATGCGACCTTCCTCAAGGTGTGTACGAAGTTCCGCTCGACACCGAAGGGAAACATCAACTTTATTGGTCGGTCGATTATCGAAAACTTGAAATCAAATTCGAATCGCATGTCAAATTGAAGGAAAATCAATTTTTCGCTCTCGGCTTCTCCGATTATGGCACCTTCGAGAATGGCGACTTTTGCGTTTTTTATCCAAATCGCTTCGGAAAATTGGAATCTAAGGTAAGTCAAGCCTAAAAAAAGATTTTGGCAATTTTTTTTAGGACATATCAACGGATGATAAATGTCTTATTTCATACGATGAGATTGACAACTGCAGAAATTTTGCTTATAAAAGAACACCCAGAATGACAAAAATAAGTTTTACCAGATTGTTTGACACTTGTGATAAAAAAGACTACAAAATAGAGGTAAATTCATCAAAACTTACATGAGGTTACTAAAAGGTTATACAAATTAAGGTTAACTAACCTAAAAACACGTTTTGATTGATTTTTGTTTCTTTAGTGAAATTTGATTTATTTTTAGGAAGGGACCACTCACTTAGTTTGGGTGATAGGACATGGGTTACAAAATGGCCGAAAACTTTGCGATCAAATTGAAGATGGAATGGTGAGAACTCAGCTTTTGAAGAATCACTCGCCTCTTCCTGATTTGCCGGCGACAACTTGGTCTTTTTCAGCGACTTCGCCTCAAGTCGAGGTGCCCGACTCGGACACGACGTATTGGTGTCATCTTGTCGAACTACCGCCGCAGCTCCTTCAAAAACATCATATTGTCAAAGTAATATCGCAAATTTAGTCTTTTCTAATAATTAATTTAGTTCGAGTCCGTCATACAAAAAGGGAACGAAGGGCTTGTCCATCATATGGAACTGTTCCACTGCGAGACCTCCGAAGACGTCCTACCTGAGTATTCTGGACCCTGTGAGCAAAAACCAAAACCGCTGGAAGTCTGCAAAAAAGTTATGGCCGCCTGGGCTATGGGAGCGACTCCATTTTATTATCCGGAGGTTCAGTATTAATACAAAATTGTACAAAATATTAAGGTGTTGTTTTAGGAAGCAGGATTGCTTATAGGAGGAGAAGATTATTCCAAATATGCGATGCTAGAAGTACACTATAATAATCCAAGCAGAAAATCAGGTTAGACCAAGATTTATATACCTAGGGCTCGCTGCACTCCAAGGGTGTTCGCTGCACTCCAAGGGTGTTCCCTGCACGCCAAGGGTGTTTCCTGCACGCCAAAGGTGTTCCCTGCACGCCAAAGGTGTTCCCTGCACGCCAAAGGTGTTCCCTGCACGCCAAGGGTATTCCCTGCACGCCAAGGGTGTTTCCTGCACGCCAAGGGTGTTTCCTGCACGCCAAGGGTGTTCACTGCACGCCAAAGGTGTTTCCTGCACCCCAAGGGTCTTTTCTGCACTCTAAAGGTGTTCCCTTCACGCCAAGGGTGTTCCCTGCACGCCAAGGGTGTTCCCTGCACGCCAAGGGTGTTCGCTGCACGCCAAGGGTGTTCGCTGCACGCCAAAGGTGTTCCCTGCACGCGAAAGGTGTTCGCTGCACGCCAAGGGTGTTCGCTGCACGCCAAGGGTGTTCGCTGCACGCCAAAGGTGTTCCCTGCACGCGAAAGGTGTTCCCTGCATGCCAAGGGTGTTCCCTGCACGCGAAAGGTGTTCCCTGCACCCGAAAGGTGTTCCCTGCATGCCAAGGGTGTTCCCTGCACGCCAAGGGTGTTTCCTGCACCCCCAAGGTGTTATATACTATTTTTTTGCGATCTTAACTCTTGTGAACTATGTTTGTTTAAAATTTAACAGATTGGGTTGACAGTAGCGGCATGAAAGTGTACATGACACCCGATTTGAGAAAATACGACGCCGGAGTGATCGAACTCGGTTTGGAATACGTCGACAAAATGGCGATCCCTCCCAGGCAAAAAGAATTCGTCCTCACAGGCTACTGCATCACCGAATGTACAGCAGTTGTATGTAGCAAAACCTATTCAGCTACATTTTTGACATTTTTTTAAGGCATTCCCACCTGAAGGAATCCTTATATTCGGTTCTCAGCTCCACACTCATCTATCCGGTGTCAAAGTCGAGACCAGCCATGTCAGAAACGGCGTCGAAATTTCAAAACTCAACCATGACTATCACTACAGCACTCATTTCCAAGAAATCCGCCTCCTAAACAAGCAGCATCACATTTTACCAGTAATATTCAATTTAAAAAAAAAAAATTATTAATTTAAATTTCAGGGAGATGCTTTGGTCACTTCATGCACATACAATACACTCGACAGATCCAACATAACACTCGGAGGTTTCGCAATTTCAGACGAAATGTGCGTCAATTACATCTATTATTATCCAAAGACGAATCTTGAAGTTTGCAAAAGTTCAATATCCGACTCTTCACTTGGCGATTACTTTGAAAACCTTAAAGAGTAAGATGAGGTTATGTAACTTCAAGGTTATCTTCGTTTTTAGGTTAGAATTTCAAAAACAGGCGCGCGAGGTTGCCAATATCGGAATCCTATTCAAACATCGAATGGAACCCAATGCGAGTAAAAGTCCTCGAAAATCTTTATCTCGAATCAACCATTTATATGCAATGTAATCAATCAAACGGCGAAAGATATCCCGGAAATTGGGAAACGATGGAACCGACCAAAATCGAAAGTCCTCTCCCGACTCAAAAAAATGTGAAAATTATTATTAGAATGTTAACGATCAAATGTAGTAATAAAGTGTCTTATCCTATCTTTGACTATCTCAACTATTTTAATTATTTCATGCTACGACGTCATGACACTGATTCATGACTAAACTCTTCAACACCCTTAATTGAATATCCAGTTGCATAATCTGCGTCGAAGAGTAAGCTAGGAAGGCTCAAAGGTATTTTGTCGCTTTTTTCTTAAATTTTTTTATTTCTTTTTGTTTTTAGAATGAAGATTTTTATATTTTGGAGCATTTTTTTGCTGTTTCTGACCTTCGGAATTGACGCTTTGGACTCGAAATGGTTCCAAAGGAAGGTCTCGCCCAAACCGAGCGTCCGAGTCATTCCATTGTTCGCACCCAATTCTAGAAGTAACATTAAATTCAACAATTAAATAATTAGAAGCCATATTTGTATTTTATGGTTTAAAATAAACACAATAATAATTTAATAATTTTTATATATGAAAAATCCTTGAGGAAACTTCATGAAGAGAATTCCATTATCAGCGATTTTTCTTTAAATAAATAAATAAATAAATAAAATTTTTATTTTTAGTTTGGACCTGTAGCTCCGAGGAGCCATTATTAGGTTTGTTATAATGACAATATTACAATATTACAATATTAGTGGGATTTCTGTAGGAAAGAGGCTATTGAAGTGGTCATGCTCCTAGGCAAGAGATATATTTGTGATCAGGTTTGTTGTGGGTTATGGACCTCAATAGCCTCCTTTCATCCCGAAATCCGCTAAAAAAATGAATAAACGAGAAAAAAAAAATCTACCTAAAAATGTGGCCCATGAGGGGATCGAACCCGCGACCTTCGCGTTATTAGCACGACGCTCTAACCAACTGAGCTAATGGGCCGAGATGCCACTAAACGGAAAATTTAGCTTGAACCCTCAGAACCCTCTAAATTTAGCAGATATTACTGATTTTTCTAAAAATAGGGATCGTGAGACGTGAATCAGAGGTCAGGAAATACTAAAAACTTACGGAAATAATAATACGATGGGTTACATCTTGGGGTACGTCATACTCGTTTCATGTCGATTGGAAACTCACGAAAACTTCCTATTTGATTTCATTAAAAAACGTGATTGTTTGTAGTTTTATTAATTTATTTTGAAACGATTTTGAGTCATTTAAACATCCGATACTCGTGATCGGAGAGAATTTTTCTCAAATAATAGTAATTTCTTTACTTTTCAATTTTTGACATCGTGATTGCTCGATTCTTTAAATAATCGCTACGCGGATTGTAATTTTCGATGATGGATTTCGTGTCTTTTAAAATGAATTTCTTTCTCGGTTATTATGTAATTGAGTTATGAAATTTTTAAGTTTTCACGATGGGAGTGATATGGGAGGAGGGGGGGGAGGGTAAATGCCAAATGGAGGGTAGTGTGGTGTTGGGGAGGAGAGGAGTGTTATGGGGTAGATGGAGGGTAATGAGGGTTTGTAAGGGTAGTCCCCATGGTAGAGGAGCATGATGGTGTTGGTAGTGTTAGAGGGTGATGGGTAGTGAGGGTGATGCGGCGGGTAGTTACGAGGGTCAATGTCGTATAGAGGTTAATGGGGTAGTTAGAGGGTGATGGGGTGGCTAGTTTAGAGGGTGGATGGGGGTAGTTAGAGGGGATGGGGTAGTTAGGTGATGGGGGTAGTTTGAGATAGGGTATGTGGGTAGTCTAGAGTAAGGGTGGGTAGTTGAGGTGATGAGTTAGAGGGTGATGTATTTCAGGGGTGAGGTGATGTGGATGATTAGGGTGTGATGGGGTAGTTAGAGGGTAATGGGGGTACGTGTAGAGTGGTAATTGGACGGTAGTTAGAGGTGCTGGGTCAGTTAGAAGGAGTGTGATGGGGTAGTTAGGGTGATGGGGTAGTTAGAGGGTACTGTGTAGTTCAGAGGGTAATGGGGTAGTTTTAGAGGTGACTGGGGTAGTTAGAGAGGTGACATGGGGGTAGTTGTTTAGAGGTGATATGTAGTTACGGACGGTGCAATGTGGGATACGTTAGAGGTGATGGGGAATACGTTAGAGGTGATGATAGTTAGCGGGTGCATGGGGTCAAGTTCCGCGTACTGGGCGGGGTAGTTAGAGCGGTAACATGGGTCGTTCGAGGGTGCCTGGTGCGTCGCTCTAGGCAAGGGATTGATGGGAGGTATTTAGGGTGTACCGAAGGGTAGCATTTACAGACGGGTCATGGGGGTCCGTCAGTCAGCGGGTACTGGTGTGGTACAGTTACAGTAGGGTGATCGGGGTAGTTAGCGCGGTAACTGGGTGTCGTTCGAGGGTGACTGGGGGTAGTTAGAGTGCATGAGAGACGAGGAGGGTAAGTTAGATGGTGATGTAGTTAGAGAGAGTGATGGGAGTTTAGGGTTGATGCGGGCAGTTATGAGGGTGATGGCGGGGTCATTTGAGAGGTAATGAATAGTTCTAGCGGGGCTCGGACTGTGTGGGTAGTTCAGCCAGGGTGGATGGGTGGGTGGGTACAGTTTAGAGGTGTGATGGGGTGTAGTTAGACGAGGGTCAAACACTGGGGGTAGTTAGCAGGGATAATGGGGTCAGTTGCGAGGGTCACTGGTAGGGTAGTTAGAGGGTGATGTGGGTAGTTAGAGGGTAGTGGGGTAGTTGGAGTGATGGCGCGGTAGTTAGACAGGTGATGTAGGATTAAGAGGGTGCATGGGGTAGTTGGGAGTCTTTTGATGGGGGTAGTTAGAGGCGTGAATGGGGTCCACATTATAGCGGTGATGGGGGTGTAGTTAGAGGGTCACATGGGTGTTAGCGTCGAGGTGTACATGGGGTAGTATAGCAGGGTGCACTGGGGTAGTTAGCAGGGTGATGGGGAGTACTTAGAGTGATAGGCAGGTCAGTCTAGAGGTGTGATGGTGCGGAGTTAGGGCGCGTGATGGGGTAGTTAGAGTGTACTGTGGGTGTTCAGTTAGTAGGTCATGGGGGTAGTTAGAGGGTGCATGGGGGTATTAGTAGTGATGCATGGGCGGTATTAGTGGGTGATGTAGGGGTCAGTTAATGCGGGTGATGGGGCGTCAGTTAGAGGAGTAATCGGGCGGTAGTTAGCAGGGTGATGGGGTAGTTAGAGGGATAATGAGGGTACGTTACGGAGGTGAGATAAGTAGCATTAGACAGATGATGTAGATTAGCGAGGTCGATAGGGGTAGTTAGAGGTTGATGAGGGGTGTCGTACAGTTAGAGAGTGTAATGCGAGGGATAGTTAGAGAGAGCTAATGGGGTCAGTTAGAGGTAATGGGGTTGTATTAGTAGGTGACATGCGCTATTTAGAAGGGTAATGGGTATGTAAGAGGGTGATGGGGGTCAGCTTTAGCAGGGTGACTGTAGTTAGAGGTGATGGGGGTAGTACGGGTTGAATGGGGGTAGTTAGCGCGTGAATGTGCGCGGTAGTTAGCAGTGGGTAATGTAGTTAGATGGTAATGGGTAAGTAGAGGGTAATGTAGTTTCAGAGGTTAATGGGCGGTACGTAATAGAGAGGTGATGGGGGTGTACGTTAGACAGGGTTATGCTGGGGTACAGCTTAGAGAGGTGATGGGCGTATTTCAGCAGGGTGACTGCGTGGAGTACATGTTAGAGGGTAATGAGGCGGTAGTTACGTCAGCGTACAATGTGGGGTAGGTAGCAAGGGTGACATGGGCTGTAGCTATAGAGGAGTGATGGGGTCTAGTGATGTGGGTTTTACGTAGGTGACATGGGGTAGTTTGTAGGGGTAATGTAGTTAAGGGTAATAGTAGTTAGAGGGTGCTGTAGTTAGAAGGAGTGAGATGGGGGTAGTCATGGGTGATGTAGTTTAGAGGGCTAATGCGGGGTAGTACAGACGGGTAATGGGGGTAGTTACAGTGGTGACGTAGTTAGAGAGGTGATGGGGGTAGTTAGAGTGTGATGGGGACTTACGAGGTGATGGGTAGTTAGAGGTGATGGCGGATACGTTAGAGGGTGATGGGGGTAGTTAGGGGTGATGGGGTAGTTAGAGGTAATGTAGTTAGATGTAAATGGGGGTAGTGTAGAGTGTGATGTAGTTAGAGGGTGATGCTGAGAGAGATGTATGAGAGGGTACTGTAGCGAGCGTAATGTAGTTAGCGTGATGGAGGTAGTTAGAGGGTATGGGGTTAGTTAGAGGGTGATGTAGTTAGAGATGTTAGTTAGAGGGTGGATGTATAGTTAGAGGGTGATGTGGTAGTTAGGGTGATGTAGTTTGAGAGGGTGAGGGTATTTGAGCGGGTAATGGGGTTAGTGAGAGGTGTATGCGGGGTAGTTAGAGGGTGATGTAGTGAGAGGGTGATTGGGG